>JPJZ01001133.1:0-94042 GCA_000750815.1 Pseudogymnoascus sp. VKM F-4516 (FW-969) | reverse complement strand
AGGGGTTCTTGTTGCGTTTGGGGAGGGTGGTTCTGGGTGTTTGTTAGAAAAGACTTCTTGGCTTTCAATTTGGGGGATTGGGGGTTGGAGGGGGAGGTATGGTGGTGGATTGGGAGACTTACGTAGGTGCGGTGACTTTCTCTGGTAATTCCTCGTCGCTCTCACTCTCACTCCCACTCCCACTTCCACTCTCGCTCTCACTGCCACTACTGCTCGTCTCGTCGTCTGGCCCAGCTGCTGACCCAGCCTCGGAATTCGAATCGCTCTCCTCCTCGCTCGAGGCGTCATCCATATCGATGTCACTATCAGCGATGCGCTCAGTGCTCCTCTCGCTCTCCTTCGGCTTCGCAGCAGACTTTGAGGCTTTGGCGGGTTTAGCCATAACGGCCTTCTTGGACTCCTTCTTGGAGGGCTTTGAGGACGCCATTTTGTGCGTGTCGCGGGGTGGTGCGCGGAGGGATTGGGACCGATTGGAAGTTGAGCCACTGCAGTGGTGGTCGAGAGCTTTTTTTTTGGGCGGAGGATCGGTAAGTTTTTGCGATAAGCCTTGCGCCGTGAGTGCGATAAGAGAATCCGCGATTGGCAGCGGTCTTCGAACACAACTTTCCACGACGAAACCGCTTGAACGAGAAAATCGGTTACGAGAATTGTTTTTGGGACGACGACGAGAGGGAAGAGATGTCGTCGAATAAGAGGAGGAAATTGAATGCTGAGGTGGAAACGCAGGGTGAGACCCCTCGAGGCCCCCATGTTGTGGCTGGTTTGCGCATATCTAACACCAACACAGGTCTAAGCGCATTCGCAGCGCGGCAGCAGCGCAAGCTCGCCAGCGCGGCAGGAGCAGCAGTCGGGGCCGCAGAAGCAGTGCTCGAGGGCGAGGGACCCGATGAGTTGAACGGTGCATCGTTTGTGGAGGCGGGGAAGACGTCGAAGGTGTTTAGGCTTGGGATTGAGGGGCCTGGAGACGCGACGGCGGAGGAGGGGGAGTTCTCTGATTCTTCGCCTTATGACGGACGGGATGAGGAGAGGGGGAAAGGGTGCGTTACTTCTGCAGGAGAGGGGTGTGTGAAGGTATTTACTGATCGGTATGTAGGAAGAAGTCACGTGGAACGAATACGCCGTCTGAGCAGCCGGTGGTGGAGTTTACGACGGTGAAGGCGAGGAGTGATCGGGTCATACGCGAAAAGGGCGGTGGGGTGAGGGTTAAGCTTGCTCCTGGAGAGGTATGTTTGTGGTATTTTTGTGGTGCTCAGGGGCTGACTCTTCATAGCGGGTGGTGGTCCTGGGAGAGTATCGTCTTGTCGTTCGTAAAGGACGGGCGACGGTGTTGGGGGCTACATTGTCGCCTGAGAGCACGCGACCATATGTTAATGTGTATGCTCCCTCCTCCCACTCATTGCCTGTCATCAGGTATTTGGAGTCTGAGGACAACGAAGTCGTAATTAGCTTGGGCCAGCTTAAGTCTGGACTGAAGCCTCTAAAGAAGCTCTCGCCGTTGTTTTCCAGGTTGTGGAACGAAAGCGGGACGATATTAGATGGCGAAGAGGGGCCAGATATAAAGAGCTCTTTCCAGATTGTATGTCCTACAGCCTACCCTATGAGCGAAAGCTAACTGTTGACAGCTGTTCTCAACTGCAGAGGGCCCGCGGAAGATACCTCTTCACAAAGTCTACTCGCCACCAGAATGGAACGAATCGTTCGCAGCAGTATCATCTGGCAAATGGAACCGCGAGAACATATCAAGCACGATGATCTGCGGCCCAAAGTCGTCTGGGAAATCTACATTTGCCAAGCTTCTTGTTAACCGCCTGTTGACCCAACCTCCTCCGACGACTAAAACCCGGCTGTTGAAAAAGCCAACTGGAGTATTACTTCTTGACCTCGACCCAGGGCAGCCAGAGTACTCGCCTCCGGGGCAATTATCTCTAGTACACCTTCTAAAGCCGAATTTCGGGCCACCGTATACGCATCCCGATGCCGACAGCGGCGGCTGTACAGTTATACGGGCCCATTCAGTCTGTGCCATATCTCCATCAGCTGACTCGGATCATTATATGGCATGCGTCTCTGATCTTCTCAACCATTATCGCCACTACATATCTTCGCATGCGGAGTGCCCCCTGGTGATCAACACCCCAGGCTGGATTCTCGGCACTGGCCTTGAATTACTCCTCGAACTTATCAAAAAGGCGAAGCCCACTGTTGTCATATACATGTCCACCGAAGGACCCGTGGACGTTGTCAAGAGCCTGCGAGAGGAAGCAAGGAAAACTCCAGTTATCGAGTTGCCATCACAGATCAGCGAATACACGACTAGGACAGCAGCACAGCTACGGATCATGCAGACGATGTCTTATTTCCATCTAAATAGGCAAGATACCGTGTCGCCGTGGAACTGGAGTCCATTGACCTCGATGCGGCCTTGGATCGTTAACTACTCAGGAGCGGCTTCGGGAATACTGGGGGTTATGTGTATAGGGGAGCAGCCGGCGCCTCGGTTCCTCCACGATGCTATCAATGGGAGCGTAGTGGCTGTGGTCGTCGTGGATGACGAGTTTGCCATGCATGGCCAGGAAGAGAGGACAGATACTGGAGATGTCCTCTCATCAGATGCCAACACGGTAAACGAGCACGTACCCTACCTCGAGCCGGGTCCTAATGGATATCCCGATCCCAAGCACTCCCATTCAATCGGCTTTGCATTAGTGCGCGGCATCGACACCACATCCAATTGTCTGCAGCTCCTCACAGCGATCCCCCACAAGGTTATTAGAGAGATTGCTATATCCGAGAAGTCGATTGTGCTTGTTAGTGGCAAGCTCGAGACGCCGGGATGGGCGTATACGGAGGAGTTACATCAGCAGGCTGTTATGGCGCTGAATCGGCGGAAGAAGGAGTTGGGGCAAGTGGACGATGATGATTCTGATGAGAAGGAGCCGGAGGTAGATGAGGACTATACGGAAGAGTTTGAGAGGGCACCCTGGGTTGAGCGGCTAGAGGGGCATGCAGGGAGGGGTGCTGGGGAGAGAGTATGGAAAGTCCGGAGAGATCTGGGACGGAGTGGTGATGGTGGTTGAACAAGCCTGTATCTAGACCAACCATATATCCCCCATCAATCTATACAACCAACCTATAGATACCTATAGATGCCCGCAGACATTAGCCATGGCGGACCTACAGTAGCGTACTACTACAGTTCTACAAACAGTTCTACTATACCAAAGGCATCAACTTGGTAATACCCATACGTGCCACGTGACCACCTTCCCCTCAGGAACCATCGCCACACTATCCCTGAAACAGCTAGTGCCACACAAACCTGTCACTACACTAGTGCGCATATGGTACTTTGCAGTGACTAATGTACTCCGCGTCATCGCTGGTAAGCCCAAGGTAGCCAAGCAGTCCAGTCCAGCCAGTTGCGTGTGTGCCTCCGCCTTGATTCGCCCTCGCCCTCAACACCCGGCTTGGTTCGATCGTTGCCTCGCAGCAACGCCTCCCACCACCTACCTACCTCTCTTCCTCTACAACAACCTCAATCGTCCTTCTTTCACTACATCACCAAACTACGATCAACTGTGCGACTATAAAAGCATCTATACTGAGAATTGTTACCTGAACCAAACACCCGTCGATACAGCTTGTGGTCGCAATCATGAAGGGCGCTCTCGTCACGGCGGCTATGCTGATGGGCTCGGCCTCGGCCGGTGTCCACAAGATGAAGCTCCAGAAGATCCCTCTTCAAGAGCAGCTGGTGAGTCTTCCCTTGCGCAGGTTGAAGCAGACCGTATCCGATGACCGTAGCTGACTTATCGCCTTGTAGGAGTTCGCCAATGTCGAGACCCATGTGAGGAATCTCGGCCAGAAGTACATGGGCATCCGCCCGCAAACGCACGTCGATGCCGTTTTCCAAGAGTCATCGATTAAGGAGGGCGGCCACCTTGTGCCCGTCAGCAACTTCTTAAACGCACAGTGTAAGCCGTCTCCGAATCCGTGACGTACCGCACTTTAGCTAACTCGTCCCCAGACTTCTCCGAGATCACCATCGGCAACCCACCCCAGAACTTCAAGGTCGTCCTCGACACCGGAAGCTCCAACCTCTGGGTCCCCTCCCAGTCCTGCGGCTCCATCGCCTGCTACCTCCACAGCAAGTACGACTCGAGCGAGTCTTCCAGCTACGAGAAGAACGGCACCGAGTTCGCGATCCAGTACGGCTCCGGCAGCGTCAGCGGGTACATCTCGCAGGACCAGGTCACCATCGGCGACCTAGTGATCAAGGACCAGCTCTTCGGCGAGGCCGTCGAGGAGCCCGGACTCGCCTTCGCCTTCGGCCGCTTCGACGGCATCCTGGGCCTGGGCTTCGACACCATCTCGGTGAACAAGGTCGTCCCGCCTTTCTACAGCATGATCGATCAGGGCCTCATCGACGAGAAGGTCTTCTCCTTCTACCTCGCCGACGACAAGGGCCAGTCTGAGGCCGTCTTTGGCGGAATCGATAAGTCCCACTACACCGGCGACTTGACCTACATCCCCCTCCGCCGCAAGGCATACTGGGAGGTTGACTTTGACGCCATCTCCTTCGGCGACGTCAAGGCGGATCTCGACAACACGGGCGTCATTCTCGACACCGGAACTTCTCTCAACACCCTCCCCTCCACCCTTGCTGAGCTGCTCAACAAGGAGATCGGCGCCGAGAAGGGGTACAACGGCCAGTACACCATCGACTGCAAGAAGCGCGATTCGCTGCCCGACATTACCTTCACCCTTGCGGGACACGACTTCGCGCTCAGCGCGTTCGATTATATCCTCGAGATGGGAGGAAGCTGCGTGTCGACGTTTATGGGTATGGATATGCCTGAGCCCGTTGGCCCGTTGGCTATTCTTGGTGATGCCTTCTTGAGGAGGTGGTACAGTGTGTATGATCTCGAGAAGGGGGCTGTTGGACTTGCTGCTGCGAAATAGATGATGCAGTGTGAAATTGGAGAGTGTGGAGGAGAGGTGAGGTTGATATAGTGGATTTGATGGGGGGTATGAGTGAAGGACAGGAGAGTGCAGCTGGTGACATTGTCGTCTTTACTTTACCTGTTTTTTTCTTTGACTGACTCTTCGATTCTGCTGTGAAAACAACACACGCATTGCTTTGGTTTTTTTTGTCTTTTTTTGGATCTGAGATTCGAGAAGGGGGGTAGTAATTCAAGCAAATGCATATTGTCAACCATCTATTTATACTCCTACTTGTGTACGTGATAATTGAGTGACTGTGATGATGATACTGGCTAGGTTTGTTGTCGAGTAGTGTGAGGATTCTCCTTGTGATGTGCAATACACAATTCCTCCCTCCTCCCCAACTAGCGAACACCTACCCCTATATAACCCCAAACCTCCCCCTCCCATCCCATAAGCGGCACAGTGGCGCAGTGGAAGTACCACTGTCTGGACAATCTGGCCAGGGTTATATAAAAAGGGATCATCAGTTCGAATACAGAAAGAGGTTATCAAACGAAAAAAAATGGGAATATATATCGACAAAAAGTAAAATCACAAAAAGTGGTTTTCTACCTCAGAAGATATCCAGAATTGATGGGATATGACGAGTCTTTTTGCATTTTTTTTTACACTTTTGGATGCTTGAGTGGGTTCTTTTGAGGGAGGTGATGGTAGGGTGTTGTTTGAAATTGTGATTGCTGGATGGTTTGAGGGGAAGGAAGGGGGGTAAGGGGTGTCTGGAGATTGTCTTTGATTTGGGGCTTGTTGAACGTCGAATCCCGCTGGTGTCTGTTGCTGTTAATCCCACGTATATACACGTACTTTCACTAAGTTTAAAATCCAATAGTAACTATAATAATAAATATATATAAATATATGACATCTAAAACCAAAGCCTAAGATGACAAAACATGTCAGCTTACGAGGCCGGCAAGGACGCGCATGAGAAGAAAGCACGGAGCCGATTAAATGAAGCTGAGCCCTGTGCAAAGACAGAGTTGATGTTCGGGTTCAAACTGAAGGATCGATGACATTGAGTGTCAGGGAGCCCGTATAACAGCCCGGTTTGTGTAGTTTGGTTTGGTTGGTGCTTTGGAATTGGGTGTAATGAGAGGTGAGGGGAGGCGGGAGGCCATGTGGAGAGAAGGCAGGACGATGGTTAGGTGGCTGTGTGTATTGGAGGAGTGAAGAGTTTGGGGTGAAGTTTGTGAAGAGAAGGGGGGTATGGAGAGGGTTGAGAAGAGAGTTGTGAGGTCTGTTGGGGAGAAGAGTTTGGAAAGGAGAGAGGTTAAAGGTCGATAAAAGAGAAGGTACAGTTGATTTGGTAGGCAAGACCGATTATAACAGCACGTCAGGTATCCTCCAAGAGAAAATAGGAGATGAGACAGGTTAGAAGTCAAGAAACAGGGTTAGTATGAGAAAAGTAGTTGTCGAAACACAAGTCAGAAAATACACTCAATATAAAGTAGTCTCAGGAGTCAAGGAAACACAGGTCAATATAAAATAGTCTCAAGAGTCGAGAAAACATGGGTAAATATGGAATAGTCGTAGGAGTCAAGGAAACACATGTTAGTATGAAAGAAAGTAGGTGAGCCATATCACACATCAGGAAAACACAGGTTAATATAAAAAGTCATAGGAAGATGGTTGAGTCAAGAAAACCCAGGTTAATATAGAAAAGTCATAGAAAGATCGTCGTGTCAAGAAAACACAAGTCATTATAAAAAAGTCAAGATCAGTGGTGTAAAAGATTAAATTCTTCAACCAGTACAGATCATAATAAATGAAAAGCCCGGTAGTCTGGTGGCCTGTCCTATGGGTGTAACATAGTGAATGGAGGTCTTACGCCGTTCATCAACCGCGGCTGGTAGTGAGCCCGGTGTTCCTTTTTCCTACAATATCGTACATCTTGACGCCTGTAGTTTCATTTCCTCCGACCAAGTTTTGCTCATCCAAGACTCATCAACCTCAAGGGCCGTGCTCGATGTTGGGCGCATTGTCGTCGGGGGTGTTGACCAGTTGGGCTCCAACGTCAGGGCATCGTATTATCCAACACGGCCTCTTCACGAAGGCCATCCAACTCGGTCGTCACAAGATAGTCGTAGTATATTCGCATCTCCCCTCCGCGCCTCATTTCTTCGTCGAAGTCCCGCGTATCTGCTCCTTAAGTTCATCGATGAAGTGCCCCAAAAAGCCCTTCTCGCCACCAGGAACATCTATCTTCGTGCCCCCCATCTCGGCAGGGTCCTTGCCATGGCGGAACTCATGGACCCCTTTGTGGATCCGTCGGACGCCGCGGTGGAAGGTTGGGCTCGAGATGAGCTATGGGAGTCAGCTATTGTGGTGGCGGATGTCTCGGGGGGAGGGGGCGCGGATGGATACATACCTTTTGGATGAGCCACAGTTCGACGGCGGCGCGTAGCCAGGACATGGTTCAGTGGGACATAAGATCGTAGATTGGATGAGATGGTTGTCGGCGCAGACGCCCGGGTGTTGTGATGGAGGCCCGTCACAACGGAGAACAGAGTTGTGATTGAGGTGGTGAGGATTGTTGGTTGGGGGAGGAGGAGGAGGGATCGGCCCTCGTTGGTGCAATAAAGTCCCCTACTACGACATCGGCCCTTTGACCCGAACGCCCGGTTTCTTCGTCCGCCTGTCCCTCTCTCTTGACAACCCATTAACAATTCCCCCCCACCACCACCCACCTTTCACTGTTTCGTACCCACTATATACAGGATTCCACCACTGTTCTTTGCTTTTTTTTGCTTGTGATATACGGATTACGGATATATTAAGATGCTCTCAGACATTTATCTTTGGCGCTCTTGTGCCTACCATATGGGCCCTTATATTAGATCCTTCAGACACTATTGAAACTATTGAAAACGGACGCGACTTCTTTAGTTCCCGTCGTGGAACAGAAGGCTAGAGAGGAAACAAAAACCCCATAGTTTCCAGCAACGCTGACATCACCCTTTATTTACTTATTTACTACCTCGAAAGTTATTTGGAGAACTGGCTTCTATCTGCGACAAGTGATTGGCAACTCGTTATTGCCTCTACTCTATTCCTACAAAGTTAATTTTATCCCACAATCACCAGTCCCTGGACCGTTCCTTACTCAGCCACCAGGCACAGTATTGTATG
Organism: Pseudogymnoascus sp. VKM F-4516 (FW-969); assembly: GCA_000750815.1. NCBI lineage: Eukaryota > Fungi > Ascomycota > Leotiomycetes > Thelebolales > Thelebolaceae > Pseudogymnoascus > Pseudogymnoascus sp. VKM F-4516 (FW-969). The sequence goes on along the minus strand of JPJZ01001133.1, from coordinate 85,909 downwards.
AGGAGAGCTAGAGAGCTATAATAAGTCCTCCCTTAAGCCCTAAAACGCCGCCCAAAACGCCATTTCCTCTCTTCTTAAGAAGCAGGTCCACCGCCCTCCGACCTCTGCTCCAAACCCCAAATCGTACTCATCTTGCCCATCTGTCGACTGCCCTGCAGCCGCCTGCGAAGCTGGATCGAATCCGCGCCTTCAGGGGCAGACACCTCGAATCACGCAGCCACAGCGAGGACGGCGGCGCACGAAAGACGCTCCGCAGCGACTCGCCCAGTTGGATCCGGAGGATGCGGCGCACGTCGTCTGCATCCAAGCGGGCGCGCTCGCCAACGGAGTCGCCACAGCCAGACAGCATCTCCCCAAAGCGGCAGGAGAGGCAACCACCTACATCTGCGCCTATGTCGCGTGACCACAGCCTGACACGTGATTCTCACTCGGAACCACCTGTGCCTGAGCCTCCCCTGGGAAAGATGCCTGCGTTCCTGCAATTGTCTGAGGCTGGTGAGTGGGATTGATTATTACTGGCATTTTACTTTTACTAATGCCGTTTTAGAAACCATCCAGAAGTTCAAGGAGCTGAACTGGCTCGAGAGGACCAGAGCGGCCGAAGGCAGGACCACCGAAGACTCAAAATGGGCTCGCTGCGACGCAGACATGACAGCAGGCCTCGACCGCTTCGGCGACATCTTCGTCTGGAAGAATAACCGCGTCAAACTCCACGTCCCCTCCGAGATGAACGACTACATCAACGCCTCCCCCATCACCATGAAGAGCCCCCGCACCCCGCTGGAAAGCAAATACATCGCCATGCAAGGCCCCAAGCAATCCACCGCCCCCCACGTCTGGCGCATGGCATGGCACGAGCTCGCCAGCCCGGCCGTGATCGTCATGCTGACCGACGACAAGGGGTACCCCTATTTCCCGTCCGTCGCCTCGCAGACCCTCACCGTGAACGAGACCGACGAATTCGGTGACGGCTTCCTCGGCACCGTGACATGCGAGGGCGACGCGGAGTTGTCGGCCGACGGCGCGACGGAGATCAGGAAGCTGGTTATGCGTGTGGATGGCGAGGAGGAGGAGAAGGTCGTGTGGCACTTGCTGTATACGCAGTGGCCTGATTTTGGGATCCCTGCGGAGCAGGAGCTCGCGTCGCTGTTGAGTCTGATTGAGTTGTCGAGGGAGAAGAATGCGGGGCGTGAGAATCCGCGGATCGTGCACTGTCGCGCGGGGGTGGGGAGGTCGGGGACGTTTATAGCGCTGGATCATTTGTTGGTGGAGTTGGAGGCGGGGGCGTTTCCGGGGGATCGGCCTGGTGGGGTTGAGTCGTTTAGGAGGGATGATCCGGTGTTTGAGGCGGTGAATAGTTTGAGGATGCAGAGGCCGAATATGGTGCAGGCGGTGCCGCAGTATCGGTTTATCTATGAGGTTTTGAAGAGGTTGTGGGAGGACAAGTATGGCAGGAAGTCAGCGGAGGGGTCGGTAACTAGCACGCCGAGGAGCAGTGGGTCGTTGCCGACGAGGAAGATTACGAAGGTGGCTGACGAGGAGGATGATTTTACGGAGTAGAGCGTCTGTACTGGCTATGACGAAGAGAAGAGGAGGGCGGCTCATTGAGTTTCGGATTTTACGGCGGCGTTTGTTTTATGCGAGACCGGGACGAACATAGACTGCAGTGCTGTATATTAGAAGAATGCGCCGGAGCGATCCCGGACAATTCAGTTCGCGGATTTGCTGTGGATGATACAAATCAACTGAAATCGTTTCTCATAACTATATACCAGTCATTCACTCGTAGATACAGCCCCTCTACCGACCATCCATTATGCTTCCAAAGACCCCCCTACAATTCCAGCCAGTAATCCGATAACCAATACCCGCACAAGCAACGCCAGCAACCAACCAATATATCAATGCTTCTTCATACAATCTGAGGACGACTACGCCGGCGCTTTCCCGGTGATGTAGTCCCTGTTTTCAATCGTGACGCTCTTGGTCATATGGTTCACCTTGTACACGCCCACGAGCCTGCTCGCAAGCTCAAACATGTTATTGCGCAGGGAGATGACGATGAACTGAGCGTTCTTGGTGCGCTCCTTGATGTAGGAGGCCACGATAGAGACCTGTGGTGTTTTAGTATTTGTAAATCCGCAGATAGGGAACGGGGGATTACTCACGTTGCGGAAATCAAGCGCAGCATCAATCTCATCCATGACATACAATGGCGTCGGCTTATAATGATGCAGCGCAAACACCAACGCCAGAGAACTAAGCGTCTTCTCTCCACCAGACAGATTGCTGATGTTCTTCCAGCTCTTCTTCGGTGGCATGACAGAGAACAAGATACCTTCGCTGAACGGGTCCAAACTGTCGACGAGCTCGAGTTCGGCATTGCCACCCATGGTAATCATCTGGTACATCTCCTTGAGACGCAATGAGATAGTCGAGAAGCCTTCCATAAATCCCTCGAGGCGTAGACGACGCAGGTCATCACAACGCTTCTTGACGCCATCGCGCTGTGCGACAGCCGCAGCAAGGTCTTCGGAGCGGGCGGCGTGTTCCTCAACACGGCGGCGGTACTCAGCTAAAACACCTAGCTCCACGTTGACGTTCTGGGTCTTCTCCTCGAGCATGGCAATTTCACTCTTTAGGGTTTCCTTGCTCATATCCGCAAGCTCATCCTTGCTGTATGCCTGCAACTCCTGGGGTTCTGACTCCTCGCCAAGATCGTTGACATTTTGCAGGGAGAGCTTGGAGAATTTCTCTTGCCAATAGCGGAGGCGCTTTTGGTTTTCGAGGAGTACTTTCTGGTTCTCTTCAAGCTTGTTGCGCATCTCGATTTCGATAGCACGGGTCTCGTTCAGCTCTCCGGTTTTCTCATCGAGCTCGGCCTTCAGTGTCGACAGCTCTTGTTTCTTTTCAGTGAGTGCCTCTTTGGCTTGCTCTGCTCTCTGCTTTGAGGCCTCGGCATTTGAAGCTTCATTTTCAATCTCCTGCTCCAGTTTTTCGAGGCCTGCAATGACAGTCTGCAAATCCTTGGTAGCCTTATTGTGGTCTTTCTCGAGCTTAGGGATCTGCTTCTCAGCTTTGGCCTTGGTAATTTCGGCTGTAGACACTGCTTCGTTGAGAGCATCGATTTGCTGTTTCAGGTTATCGACCTCAACCTTCTGTGCTCGTAGCTTTTCACCACCAACCGCCATGATCTTGTCCTGTAAAGCCTTGATCTCGTCTTCGACGCTGGAAGTCTCACTGTGGAGCTTCTCGATACTCTTGTTGAGCTTAACGATCTCCTTCTCTAGGGATGTGACGCGGCCATTGTCAGTTTGATTTGGCTGATGTTCCTTACTCAGCTCCTTGACTCTCCGCTGGGCATCTGCTAGATTACGCGCCGAGCTTTCAACCTCAAGGCCAATCTTCTGCATCTTGGTTTCCAACCGGGGGATCTGTTCACTCAACTCTCTCAAAGACGCTTCTAGTTCCCGTTGGCGCTCCTGGAAAGTTTGAAACTCTTGCTCAAGGGCATCTCTGTCAACTTCTAGTTGGGCAACTTGAGTCTTGGAGACTTCGGCAACAAGCTTAGAAGACATGAGGCCCTTCTTAACCGTATTACCTCCACCAGACATAGTACCAGACTTGTCAATGAGCTGTCCGTCAAGAGTGACAACGCGCCATCTGCGGGCTCCATACGCAATTCTGTTGGCTTGGGCCAGGTCGTTGGCCACAAGGGTATCTTGAAGTGAATGGTAGAAAGCTGGGAGGAATCGCTCGTCCTTTGCCTTGATTAAGTCGAAAAGCCGAGGAACGTTTTCTGGTGTGGTGATGGCCGACAGATTGCGGTTACCAAGTTTATCGAGACACATAAAGTTGCCTCGTCCCAGGTTGGTCTTTCTCAGATACTCAATACATTGCTGTCCATTTTCAACTGTATCCGTAACGAAGTTGTCCAATGCGCCACAAGCAGTAGAAATTGCTACATCGTACTTCTGGTCGATGGTTCCTAAGTTCCCGAGGCGGCCATGGAACCCTTCAATTCGGCCAGATTCCTTCAGCCTCATGAGCCCAGATAGAACATTCCCTTGGGTTTGGGTGTTTGAAAGGCTGGCACGTGCTTCATCAGCCTTTTGCCTGGCCCCAGAAAGCTGTGCACGGTACTCGGGCTCCTTCTGGGCCATCTTGCTTAGTTCGGATTTTATCTTGGCAGCTTCCTTCTCAAGCTTTGCCTTCTCAGCTTTGCATTCTTCCAACTGAGTAAGCTTGGCTTCCTGGCCTCCCTGAATAGACACTATTTTAGCATGCGTCTCTTCGAGGGCCACTGCACCAGCGTTTGCCTTCTCATGAAGTATCGCAAGCTCACTTTCTGCGACTGCGACTGCTGATTGAGTTTGGTTGATCTTTTCATTCCACGGCTCGAGGGATTTCTGCTTGGCTGCGATCTGGTCTGAGAAAACTTGAGTCTTGCCTTTGAGGTTATCGCGTATGTTTGCGAGCTCCTCCTCCTCAGCTTTCAACTGCTGCTCCAAATTGGCAATTTCCTGCGCTGACTCTTCGATCTGATTTGTGCATTCTGAAATGCTAACAGTAGCTTCCTGTCCAGATTTTTCCGTGGCAACAATGCTCTTTTCTAGCTTCTTCTGCTTTGTGGTCAAGAACTTCCGCTTTTCTTCAAACTTGACGTTGTCTTGGTCAAATTTGGCCATTTCCTTCAGAATAGCCTGGGTCTCCTTATCCATAGATTCATACTCTTTCTGACCCCGCTTGTACTGCTTCTCTAGCTGCTTGATTCCATCTTCATTGCCCTTGTGTTTCTCGAGCTCCGTATCAAGCTGCTCTTGCATTTGACCAATGGCTTCCTCGGTAACTCCTATGTTATCACCGCATCCGTCGATATAAATTTGATAAAGTGCCGATTGCTTTAAAGCCAGTTCATTCTCGTCTTTGATGTATGCAAGAGCCTTGTTCTTTTTATCTTCAAGACTATTCTTCTCCTTCTCAACGTGTTGTACGCGGCTGCTCTTTTCCATGCAAACTTCGTTGAGTGTTTCGACTTCGGCAGCAGCTTCCTCGATAGGAGTCTTGTATTTGGATGTACCAATGATGTCTTCCAGATATTCCAAAAGCCCATCATCGTGCTCGTTTGCAGCCTTGGCCTTCATCTGCGCAATTGACTCGACCTCACCCTGCAAAATAAGAAAACGCTTGTGATCAAGATCAACGCCTTTTTCACGTAGGAGGGTTGTAACTGTGGTGAAGTTCGACTCCTTTCCGTTGATGTAGTATTTGCTTGCGTTGTTCTTGAACGCCCTCCTTGAAATGACCAAGTCCGAGCCTGGCTGGATCTCATGCCCACCATTGGGCAAATCCATTACTTCTTGGAAGTGCACGGCAACCTCGCAGTGGTCCAAATTAGGAAACGCTGCAGAGTTATGAATCAATGCGGAAATCTTCCCCTGTCTCATTTTGCTGGCTCGGAAACCGAAGACGAATAGTAAAGAGTCGATGACGTTCGATTTTCCGGATCCGTTGGGTCCTACGACCGACGAGAAAGACGCATGGAATGGGCCAACTTCTTGTCTCCCCGCGTAACTCTTGAAGTTGGTCAGGATTAGATATGTAATGACAGTTCGGGCCTTAGGACCAGTATCTTCAACCACCGGGGCTGCCATTGATCTTGACTTCAGAACGATATCCATCGGCCTTTCTAGGACCGTATCCATAGCATTGATTGGCTTGGCTAATTGCTCGGGGCTCGCTGGGCTTGGAGTCGGTGGCTGGTCATTCAATGTCTCCGTAATGTCGGCAAGTGGGGTGCTATGTAGTTGGCGGGGTGCAGGTGACACCGACGCTTGAGGTGTAGGCAATGGAGCTGGCAGTTCAGGAGGCACAGAAGCACTTCCTGCACGCGAAGAAGGCGCGGCGCTCTTTCGTTTTCTGGGTGACGCCCTTTTCGATGGAGAAGGCGGCTCTGGGTATGCGGTTTGCTCAGGATCGAATATCTCAGATGGTTCAATGCTTTCGGCCACAACTGATTTGCGAGTTCGTCCGGATGTTCGAGGTGTACTTGGAACCGAAGTTGCTGTCTTTCTCCTCGATTGAGTTTGCCTTCTGGGGCTTCGTTCTGGTGCGGGGGTAAATTCTTCTTCGCTCTCTTCCTTCACTTTTAGAGAGCTTCCACTCGGATCCTCCTCATCCGAGGAATCGACAACCTTGCGGCGGGCGGCTGCCCTTCTCGAGGGTCTGGTGGGGGATTCCATGATTCGGAGCTGTTCTGGTTGCTTTGTTTACTTTCGAAATGGCGGGGCAGTCAGTTTGTCGTTGAGCAATCGAATTAATTTATTGCGGCATTGAAAATGTCAGACTGAATCCTGGCGTCGGTAGGTCCAGACGAACTAAACAGTGATTTTGACGCGTATTTGGCGTCCTGGATGTTGGCGGTTGTTTCTAGCCTGTTGGTCGCGGTTATCGACGAGGCTGATCAAAACATTGGTGACGAGGTTTCGCGACAAGGTACACCCACCCCGACATCACAAGCGAACGAGGCTGTAACTTTTGTATCAGCCGTGCACCACCAGACCACCAAGGCTGCTTTCCAACGTCGCAAACATAAGCCAATGCCAAAGATGTTCGATATTAGAAATTTCGATGATGTCTTCGGATTCGACCCAAAGTACAGCTATTCTGCGGAAGCTGTGGAGAGCATAGAGCAACACAGGGCGGCTTTTGAAGGATTGTTTGTTGACAGAGTCCTCAAGCTACTGGGTATTAAGAGGCGTAAGTCTTACCTCAACGACATTCAGAGGTCTCTTGCTAACTCATTGTTATAGCTAATAAAAGTTACCCTCCAAAAAGTAATGGTGACTTGAAAAGTCTTCACCAAGCTGTTGTCAGCTCGAACGCCGCACACCATACAAAGCTGTCGCTCTTGTACTATATTTTCCTGGATTGCGACGAAAAGACACGAAACAATGCACACTCCAATGCCTTCGAAGAAGCGTCGTTCATTCCGAAAAAGTATCAAATATTCATGAAGGGCCTCTGGCACATGGACAGAGCGGAATTTGAGGTGGGTTGTCGCCCTTTGAAGATGGATCAAACTGACCCTTTGTAGACTGCTCTCCAAAACCTCACACACCCGTCACTTATTCCCACCTTTCAAGAAGAAATTCTAGAAGTCTTAGTCAAACATTCTCCGGCAGACGATATGCGCCTTCCATTGGCATATTACCACACTGTCCTGCCCGCTCTGATCAGCACGCCCGCATTGGACAGCCTGTTCCTGGCAATCGCAAAAACAAGTGTGACGGAGGCATTCTTTTTCCTCAGAGGCCAGTCCGAGCTCGATCAAAATCGCATGTTTGAGGCTTTATTACGGCATATGACCCAAGAACCACTGGGTGAAAGGACTGCAGCACGCGGGATAGAGCTCGCAAACTTGCCATTTAACAAAGAAGAAGAAGCCTTGTTCGAGCAGGTTTTGACAGGAATGGGTGGTAGGACGGCTGCAAGGGCAAGAGATTTGGTGATGCTCAGGAGAATAGGGACGGGGAAATTTAACGAGGCACTGGATGTTGATTGCAATAGGAGCAAAACTGTTGGTGGTATAAATTGGGAATCTTTACAAGAAGGCATACGAGAGGGCCTGGGACCGCGATATGACATCTCGAGGATGAGATAGGCGGCTGAACAGTGTACGGAATAGTCGCAGTAAAGGAGTCAATTAATAAGGCGTCAGGCGTCTTTGAGAGCCGGATCAATAAATTTTCTTTTAGAATGCGACTTTGGGTAACCTAATGTAGTATTTTCACTGATATCGATGTCATGAGTGTTGGTTTAAGGTTAGACTTGTATGTCTCAAGACGATTCTGATATCTGATTTCATCACCTCGGCATGGATTAACATTGTGGCGGTCCTGGAGTGAGGCCTTGTCGCTATCGATAACAACGCGATGATCCACGCTCAATTCTTTGACAACATTAGAGTCGCATATTACTTGTTCGTGTCGTTTTGTGAATTGCGGCTCTTGTAACACCTCACTGTTTACTGTTTGTGTTTAATATGGCTTTTTATTATGCTGCGCGTCGGACAAAGTGAATCCTTCTCAGAAAACTGAGTAACAGGAACAATGGCTATTTGCAGGTTCTGGGGGAAGGGAACATGCAAGAATGGGAGTGAGTATCTGGGCAAGAAACATACTTTTCTTAAACTGAAGCTGACTTGTCAATAGATAATTGTAGATTTGAGCACATTGGCCCTCCTGGCCAAGAAGTAGCCGGAGGCAGCGGATCGGGTCGCAGCCCATTCAATGCGACGAGCAACCAAGGATACGGAGGACAGTCAACGTTTGGAGCGAAGCCGCCCCAAGGGCAGAGTACTTTTGGAAGGGCACCGGATAATCGTGGAGGCCGAGCACCCGCAGGAACTCAACAAGGGCAGCCAGCGCAGCCTCCGTATCTTCTGAGCAAGGATGGAATGATCACAGATCTGTCGAGCGAACTGCCAATATGGATCCTATCAGCTTATGGACCGGGCCTGAAGGCTCCCATTCAACTTTTTGGAGGAGAGGACAGAGAGAAGAGTTTCGAAGAAATGCGACTGAATCATTATGCGCTTCGAGCGCAGGGCCAGGAGGCTTTGGCTGTATGTATCCTAGGGAACGTTATACCAAAATGTACTGACCTTGTTCTAGGCACACCAGCAGGACGAATTAATTCAGAAGGCAGCGGCACAAAACCAGAACGCCCTGCACAACATTGATGATGCGCTGCAATACGTCCTCCGTGGTGAGAACGAGCACCCAAACCGAATCGATATTGTGGAACAGTATACAAAGGGACTCATAAATCCCACACAACCCGTACAACCCACGCAACCCACAGCTCCATTAGGCACAGGCGTCCCTGCTGGCAACGCTCTGGGCCAGCCCGTGCAGAACCCAGCGGCGAGCAGCGCGTTCGGAGCGGGCCAATCGACTCTCGGACAAGCTCCAAATCCTCTTGGAGGTCAAGGTGCCTTCGGCGCTCCGTCTCCCGCATTTGGACAACCAGGCTTGGGGAATAACCCTTTGGCGTCACAGCCCTTTGGCGCGCAAGCACCTGTACAACAACCACAGCCCGTCAACCCTAGCCCATTTGGACAGCAACCTCAACAAGGCGCCTTCGGTGCTTTCGGTCAGACCGGAGGTTTCCAGCAAAACGCGCCAAACCCTCTAATTGCTCAACCACAAGGCCAGCAGGCCCCAAATCCATTTTCACCGGCACAACCACAACCCCAGGGCGCATTTGGACAGCCGCAGGCTCAGCAGCCAGCCCAGCCAAGCCCATTCGGACAAACTGCCGCACCACCTGCGAGTGGTTTTTCAACGGGAACAAGCCCGTTTGGCGCTGCTCCCACCGCCCCTTCTGGATTCCAACAGGGCGGTGCTCAGCCTTTTGGAAATGCTGCTCCCAGCAATACGCAAGCGCCAAACGCATTCTCGCCAATTGTTCAGCAGCAACCGAACCAAGGCCAGCAATCAGGATTTCCTGCCGCTGGTGGCCAAGTCGCCGATCCCAGTCCTTACCCGCCCGACTCGAATGCTCAGCATCCGCATCCGTCATCATACAGTTCGCGAGATGCTTCTAATAGGATAACAATGTTCAAAGGGAGGCCTGTGGTGTACAAAGACAATATGCCGGGCTTCCAGAACTCTGATGGAAGCTGGGAGAAGATATGGTTTCCGAATGGACCTCCAGGATACTATAATGCCACAGAACTGCCCGAGGAAAATTATGATCAAGCTACAAAAGAAGCCTACGAGAAATTTCGACAGACGGGAGAATTGGAAGGGGGCCAACTGCCGCTACTGCCGCCGCGGAGGGAGTGGTCAAAATGGGATTTCTAGAAATACAGGAGGCTGGGAGGGGGGGATATATAGGATGGGACAGTGTCCGGTTGTAGATAATACTGTTGGAGTTCGGTTTTCAAGAGAAGTAGGATTACACTGGGCTGGAGGGTCTTCTTTGGGATACAATGAGATTTCTGAGTCACGGAATAGATGGAATGTAGAATATGTTTCAAGAGTCATGCATATATAGTAATTCGGTGGTGGCTAATATCCGCGCTCAGTAATATAAGGCGTACACAAGTTCCTCCAAACCCTAACATGCAATGCCAGAAGTACCATGATACATTTAAGCAGCAATGGTGACCTCAACCTCGACACCGGCCTCGATGTTGATGATGATCTGCTTGACGACCTCAGTGGGGGCGTTAAGGCTATCGGTATGTTAGTGATGCTCCCCTACAAAGCTGCGTGCCACAACAAGGGCGACTACTTACTCGATGAGGCGCTTGTGGATGCGCATCTCAAAGGTGTCCCAGGTCTTGGAACCCTCACCACAGGGGGTCTTGCGGGTGGTGATCTTGAGGGTCTTGGTTGGGAGACGGACGGGGCCCTTGACGCGGAGGTCCTTGGACTTGGCACGCTCAACGAGCTCGGTGCAGACCTTCTCGAGGGCGTCGACCTTGCGGGAGGTGAGGGTGATACGGATGCGGTGGATTTTCTGGAGAATTATGCGTCAGTACGATATATCTCGCGACAATGACGGGGACGTCGCAATGCACTCAATGCGCGCCGTAGCGGTGGGAATACATACTGGGCCCTCGCCGAACTCCTTCTCTGGCTTTTGGAAAGACATCTTGATATAAGTTATACCTTGGCGACTCGAACGTTATGTTTCGGCAAAGTGACTAAGGTGATCGTTGGAGGTCGTGATAGCGATGGGGGGAAGAAATATCCATAATCGCGAATTGGATTTTTGGTGGGCACGAACTCTTGGCATCCGCCAACTAGGGCTGGATTGGTGTTAGTCACGTGATATGTGGATGTCCATAGTAAGGTACGTACTTCCAGGCTGATATGAAGGTTGATATCGAAGTGACTCGGCAGTATTGAATTTATATCAGCGAATTCACTCCAAAGGCGTTGATTTTGAACGAAGAAATATATGAATGGCTTGAAATATAAACAGTCATATTTCACTACCGGAAGTTAATATCACCCTTACACGGATCTATGGCCTCCAATACGCCCAAACAGCTTCCACCACTAGCACCCTTCCCAGAAGCGGATTGGAGAGCACATCTCGTACCTGAAGAATGGGCAGCATGCCTTGACGCCTGGGTAGCCTTGGTGGAGGCCAATTTATCTCTTTCGCCTCAAAGCTTTGCGCAGGCCATTGCCAGCGACGAACATTTACCGGCTTTCGTTACTTCATATACCAGGCAGCTTGCACTGTTATCACCTGACGTCGACTCGTTCGGCGACGTGGAGAAGTCAAAAACACTAAAGAAGAGCGTCTTTTTTCTCATAAATAGAATACTGGACTCGGAGCCACCTCCGGAAGCGCTTCTTAAATGGACGTTCTTAGCGGACTTCGCGAAAGCGTATGGAAAGGGCCTTTCGAATAAACCCCTCGCCAACCTCTGGAGGAAATCCTCCGAGGCACTTGCGTTACCATTGGGTGACTTCAAATCTCAACTTACCAAGGATCTTGAAGCAGGGCTCAAAGGTAAACCCGCCGAGACAGAGCAGACGCTGAAGCGTCTAAATCACCTCCTCTATGCATCTCCCGATTCCGCCGTTTTCTTCATGAGCGGATCTGATTTCTTGGATGCTTTAATATCATGTTATAAGCTTATGAACCCACCGTTACGGAAGGCGATCATTGCAACGACATATTTGTGCCTAATTACTTTGACCGAAGGCGAGAAGCCAAGGTTCTCTCAACTTATTGACCAGCTTTACTCCCTACAAGCTGCAGCGGAAGCTCACAAGGCTGGTCCGACGAACGTCAATGATTCTCTCGTCGCAGAATTAGTAACGGCTACTCCACTCTTAAAGCAAGTCAGGGAACGGATAGAGCAGAGTGGTACAGGCTCTGCTAGAGCCAAGCCTATCATATCATCTTTGGAGGGATTCCGCAAACCAAATGCCTCACGCCCCAAACGAATCATCAAACGGAAGATTAATAAAGGAAAGAAAACAGCCACTACCGATCATGAACATGGCCATGGAGCAGGCCCTGTTAACATCCACCTCATCAGCCTCGTATCTCAAGTCCAAGACCTCTTCCCAGATCTCGGCTCCGCGTTCATCGTGAAGCTCTTGGACGAATACAACGAAGACGTTGAAGTTGTTATTTCTCATCTTCTTGAAGACTCTCTCCCACCACACCTCAGTGGGCTCGACCGCACAGAAGCGCTTCCCGCAACTGCATCTGAAGAGTCTCACATACCGCACCTGTCGCCTCGTTCCACGCCACCACTTGTCCCTACTCGTCGTAATATCTACGATGACGACGAATTCGACCAGCTGGCTGTCTCTACCTCGCGGTTACATTTCGGCCGCAAAGATGCGGACAAGACTGCAGATGACATCCTCAAAGACCGCTCTACAGCGCCAAATGCAGCTGCTATTCTCGCAGCTCTCGCAGCCTTTGATAGCGATGATGACGAGAGGGATGACACCTACGACGCCGCCGACGTGGGAGGAGCCGTGGATGCTAACAACACCGACGAATTACGAGACCAACGGCCCGAAGTGGATGATGCAAAGGACGAAGTGCTATTCCGCGCATGGAAAATGAATAATGCGGTGTTTGGGCGCGATGCACCGACGAGACGGGGCAAGGAGCGCGCCAGTTTGAAGCAAGAGACTGGCATGACAGATGAGGCCATCGAAGGGTGGGGTATCATGTTATCTCGCGACCCGCGCAGACTGCGTCGACTCGAGGCGAAAATGTCCAGCTTCGGCGGCCAGCAGAACCAGTTGGCATCGACCAGTTGGCGTGCTGATTCCGGGACTGAGGGTACGGAGGGGAGTGATGCAGATGGTGGGAATCGTGGTAGAGGAGGGTTCAGGGGTCGAGGAAGGGGTTTTGGTGGGAGAGGTAGGGGGGGAGGGTCTAGTGTCGCGGGTCCGCCTGGGCAGGATACAGATAAGGCGCGAGAAAGGAAGGACCAGAATAAGGGGAGGGTGGCCAATCATAACCGGAGAGATCAGAGGGCGAGGAAAGTGGCGAGGGCAGGATTTCCGGGGTAGTTGACCGCATGTTAGAGGGAACGTTGTCGTAAGAGCGAATCCAGGAGACTCGCCTTCTATATAGATCTCTAGACTTTTTAGCCCAGGGTGGGTCTGTAAGAATCCTAAGTTATAGGTGAAGGAGGCCATACACAGCTCAAAATAGACTATGGAAGCAAGGTTCGAAATAGACATCTTAAAACGCGGAATGCCTCGTGTTCCGCACCTGCCAACGTCCCTCTATAAAGCCCCAAAGAAATCGGTAAATTTCTGCACTTTTGTAGGGCGCATCTTTTTTGTAGGCTGACTCTCCTGCCGCTTATTGGATAATGACGGGACTGTCGAAGGGCTAGCATCTGCAGGATTGGAAGCTGGTGGCTCCGGATTTGGCGGTTTATCGGGTATTTCAGTACGCAAGAAATGCCAGGACGTAGCGCGAGAATGGTTGTTTGGCCATTCGCCAAGTTTGCTCCCGCCCAGGAGAATGCTAACTATGGGTGCTGTACTGATGACAGATTTGAAAGCATCCCCCATGGTTGCAATACCCGGTCCGCACTCCTTAACCCCAGCTTGGCGGAGATCACTATCAAGTCGAAGGTAGGTAAGGCCGTTAAATTGGTCAAGGCAATGCACATCCCCGTCGGTGATGCTACTTGACTTGGGCCGCCCCAAAGACTCGCAGAATAGGTCCCAGTCAGTCTCCTGCCAGGCATCCCCCTGTATGAAATGGTAATAGTGATCAATTCGGCTCATGCGGTTTTCGGGCCCGCCCAGTTTTACTCCAGATAACCAGTGGGTTGGAGGCTCAGCAGTTTCCAAAGCGGCGAGGAATTCATGTTTATGCTTGGATGGAAGTGCAGTTACTTCGCAGCCATCCCACAATATTGGATTATTGGCACCAAAATTCATGAACGGTATATGCCACACCTGTTTCTGGTAGGGGTTGCCAGGGTGGTTGTCGTCTTGCGGATCTACCACGTTGATGGTATTACTAAACTGAGATCCATTTAAATATGTTTTTGAATCGGATAGAGCTTGCCAGCCTAGTTCTTTTGCTCTAGCAAAGACAGATTCGGTCATACCATGCGGACCAGGGTATATCAATCCCAATGTGGGGAATGAATTGAAGTGCCTCAAGCTGACGTCGGTGAGGCCTCCTTCAGTAACATGAAATTTGAGAACTCGAAGCACGGAGAAGGCGCCTTTTTCAACCGCAAGTCCCGCCCAAGCTCGCAGCAGTCTATCGGGGTCAAGTCTTTCATATTTATGCTCAAGCATTGACTTTTTGGTTTCATAGATTTGCAAAATTCCAAGATTGACAACATCTGCAAGATTTATCAGATCCCGCATGGGAAACCATGCTGTAATAGTTAGAGATGTCAAAAAGTCAAACGAAACTGATGTGAGAGGTTCTGTGTAGAGTGATAGCTCTGGGACTGGTAATCCGATTACTTGGCGGTACCGACGAAGACCAAGCGCTTTCACAGTACAATCTTTCTCAGAAAGTAGCCTCTTGGAAATCTTCTTCCAAGTGTCGAAATTCAAATGGGCCCTAAAATTGATGATGAGCACAGAATTAAGTTAAATTAAGTCTAACGACTAATATATATCCGGCATATAAAAATGTTAATAGTTGTTCGTTACATACCTTTGGTTGAGGGCGGTCCACATTTCTTCGACAGCGGAGAGTGGGAGTTGATCTATAAACGCGTCCGGAAAACCTCCCAATGGGCCTAACTCAGCGAACCTCCCTTGGGCAACCCTCGCAACTTCCTCGAGAAGATGCGTTGGAACGCGCTCTAGGGTGTTTGGTGGTAGAGATCGCAGATTAGATAGTAAGGCATTGATAGACAGGTGTAGTAATTTCCTGGGGCCCTTTGCAACTATAGGAGAACGATTACGTTCAACTGCCATGCAATAATGCTTGTATGCGGATGTATCAGAGCCTCTGTACTTCTGACAAAGCGCGATTGGTGTCTTTTTATGCCAATTTCGAGCCTCATTTAGGCTTTTAATTTTGACGGTTCGCTCTTCAAAAACCTGGCCTGTTCTTTCGTTGAACATTGTCTGCCCTTTCTGGTTATTCATCCGGCGCGAGTTAGGTGGTGGACACAGAGAAGCGATTGTAAACCACGTTCTTAGGTGTTATATACTTTTCACATCATGTGTGTTATGCAAAATTTGCTCTCTTTCCGAACGTTTGGAATTATGGGGAAATACACAAATGCCAATGGAGCTGATGTTTATAAGCTGGCGGTCAATGAGGTTGCATGGATCGTTGGGGGACTTGGGGGACTTGGGGTCCGATAAGAGCTTTACCCCACCTTGGCGTTTATTTTGCTATGGGTAAGCGCAAGGCTTATATCAAGGTGTAGTTACAACTCTACATCATTTTATAATGACATAAAGAGATAGATTATAGCAAAAATCAGTTGCCTCCTTTCATAAAGTGTTTAATATTGCCGTGATCTAGATTGTGGGTGTAAAATCATAAACACTATCAACTGCGCCATTGATCCAAATTCGTTATCGATGAGCTTGGCTTGCCGGGCCTTCCCGTAAGTTAAGTTAACCTTCTCTACTCCCGTCGACGACTCAACTTTATCTCCACATATGCCTAACTGTCGAAACCACTCGCAACCTTCTTGGCCGGACCTATACGTTCTTCACCTATGAACGGTTGTGCAGATAACCTAGGCACCGTGGCCTGCGTTTAGTTATGCTGAAGAAGGCCGGATTTGCTCTCCCATCAGCATGCGCGAAAGGAATTGGAGCTTCCACCGGAGCTTCAACGCCAGCTACGTCACGATTTCGCCAACAAAATGATTCATTCACTAGAATTTCTACTACTCCGCCAGAAGTTGCAGGTCCCAGGGCATATGCGGTAGTGGCAGATGGGCATAGTAGAGATTCGCACCATCCGAGTATCCCGTGGCCTGAAGTCAATTCAGCCAATGCGATACCTACACCCTACGAGATCTTTAACCAAAAGAAAGGATCGCCGTATTCAAAGCGTCGTTTCTACGAATTGGTGAAGATTTACCACCCAGACCGGAGCAGCCAGAACAGCTCCTATGGCGACGAGATACCGGAGACGACGAAGCTTGAGCGATACCGGCTTATTGTGGCCGCGAACAACCTCCTCTCTGATCCGGCCAAGAGAGCTGCATACGATGCATATGGGACAGGGTGGCAAGGAGAATCGGATAAGGCTACACAACATGGCAGCTGGGCTCCACCAAGTTCTGGCAAAAGTTGGGATGGTGGCCGTAGTGGGCCCAGATACAACGCGACCTGGGAAGACTGGGAAAATTGGCACAACAGGGACGCAAAGCAGGACCCAATATACTTCTCCAACGGCGTGTTTGCGATGTTAATACTCTTATTTGGCACGATCGGGTTCGTTGGACAGAACAGGGTGGTTGACAACTTCTCTTCAAGCTTGACGTCCCAAATCGATGCCCTTCATAGGGATATGAGCCAAGAACTTATGAAACGACGGAGAGAAGCTTCTATGAATGCTAGCAAAGATGAGAGGCTACATGAGTTTTTGAGGGCACGAGACCAAGTGGCCCGTGAAGCTGCACACCCTCGAAGTGAACCCACCCAGAAACTACTGCCTCCCCCGGATGTGCGCAGTAGTAAATGATATTAATGGACGAACTGTCCCGGAGAAGTATACCAGTCAGAATAGGAGCTGAAACAAAGCACTGGCTTTGCTGTATTTATAGAATTGGGGTTATGGTTGGAAAGTGAGGCTTCACGGAACTGATGGGCATCGGAGCATGGAAGGCGCTTGTAAATATGACACATGGCGTAAGGAATTGGAGACGGACGAACATAGACCCGACTTAAAAGCTACTGTACATATCCAATATTTCATACCGTAGCTGTACTTGGCGGGGCGTTGATATGGGAGGGCTTAGCCAAGAAACTGTGCCTCAAATACTCATCATCGATGTGGAGATCTCTCAACCCCACTATAGTCACCTCCTGCGGGCACCGCCACGTCAACATCTCATAAACACCTTCACATCACCACATTCAAACTGGCTTCCTCAATTCGAACAGTGTTTTATATATCTGCCATATTTGCCCTTTTTGCTGGCACATTGGTGACGATTTTTGGAAATTATTTACCACAGCCCTTCAGAAGAGGTGAATACCCATCTACGCCTGTCAATATGGGTGGCAACGACGGCTACAGAGCCGTTTCATACTTTGTAAACTGTACGTTTTCAAGTACGACTGATTCATAAATGAGGTGCTGATAGGTATTAGGGGCTATATATGGCAGGAATCACAATCCCCAGGACCTTCCGGCGGATAAGCTCACCCACGTGTTGTACGCCTTCGCCAATGTTCGGCCGGAGAGCGGGGAAGTGTAAGTATTCACTTTCCATCAGAATTCTCACCTTTCAAAGCATATGTTCTACTTTTATACTTGCAGCACTGTTCTTTCCAATAGCATAGTTGATGCCCCATTTGTCCGTCCATTTTCTTTTGACATCTTTGGGTTGACGCCTGAACTGTTGCTCATTTATACCCCGCATTGCCGGCACGGATATACGGAACTGCTACATTTTGAGAACAATTACTGAATATTTGCAGCTTCTTGACCGACCCCTGGTCTGATACAGACAAGCACTATGAGAAGGACTCCTGGAACGATGTTGGGACTAACATCTACGGCTGTTTCAAGCAACTTAACCTTCTCAAGAAGAAGCATCGCCATCTTAAGATCCTCCTTTCCATTGGCGGCTGGACCTACTCCTCCAATTTTGCTGCGCCAGCATCTACTCCTCAAGGTCGCCAGGCTTTTGCTTCTAGTGCCGTGGAGATCCTGAAAACTGTCGGCCTGGATGGGTTAGATATCGACTGGGAGTACCCAAAATCCCCTGAGGAAGGGCAAAACCTTGTACTCCTACTGGAGGCTGTTCGTTCGGCCCTTGACGCTTACGGCTTAACCCTGTCGACGCCGTTTCACTTCGAGCTTACCGTCGCCAGTCCTGCTGGAGAGCAGAACCTCAATAACATGGATCTCCCAGGCATGGACCGCTATCTGGATTTCTGGAATCTGATGGCTTATGACTTTGCCGGCTCATGGGACACGAATGCTGGGCACCAGTCCAACATATTCCCATCCAAGAGCAACCCGGCTAGCACTCCGTTCAGTACCCAGAAAGCGATAGACTACTACACATCGCATGGAGTGAGGCCAGACAAGATCGTCTTGGGAATGCCGTTGTATGGCCGGGCATTTGAGAACACGGATGGACCAGGGAAGCCATTCAGTGGCGTTGGTCAGGGAACTTGGGAGAACGGGGTGCATGATTTCAAGAAGCTGCCACTGGAGGGGGCTGTTGAGAAGTTGGACGAGGAGACCGAGGGCAGCTATTGCTACCATGAAGGAAAGAGGATCTTGGTTAGCTACGATACAGTGGAGGTTGCGAGGAGGAAGACATCTTGGATAAAGAAGGTGGGTTTGGGGGGTGCCATGTGGTGGGAGAGCAGTGCAGATGGCGCGGGCGAGAAGAGCATCATCAACGCGGTGGCGAACGACCTTGGGACGTTGGATCAGAAGGAGAATTGTTTGGAATTCCCAGAGACGAAGTACGATAACTTGAAAAAGGGGTTCCCAGGTGAGGAGGCTTGATAGGATTAAGATAAATCTTTGGTGTATGGGAAAATTGATGAGCCAATATTTTGGACATTACGGGTGGCAAAAGATAAATTGAAGTCACAAAACACAGAACAGCATTTAGGGTTGATAGCAACTGCATTATAATATGCTATGATACATATTTAATATCAGAAGCTACTTCCTCCATTCCATCAAATCTTGACAAATGCATTTAAGCCTTGTTCTCGTTGTCGAAGATGTAGGTCAGGTGGCAACGGCCGCAGTACTGGCGGTCGTGCATGGCGGCCATGAAGACACCGGCACCACACTGTGAATATGTCAGCAACTGGATAATATATCATCGAGTATAATGAAGAACTTACGTCGGGAGTTGGGCACTCGCGGCGGAGACGCTCGATCTTTCCATCACCATCCACCTTGTAGTACTTGAGCACAGCCAACTTGGTCTTCTTGCGCTTGTGCTTGATCTTCTTTGGGGTGGTGTACACCTTCTTCTTGCGCTTCTTGGCACCTCCACGAAGTCTCAAGACCAAGTGAAGAGTGGACTCCTTCTGGATGTTGTAGTCCGAAAGGGTGCGGCCATCCTCGAGCTGCTTGCCGGCGAAGATCAGGCGCTGCTGGTCCGGGGGAATTCCCTCCTTGTCCTGGATCTTGGACTTGACATTGTCGATAGTGTCGGACGACTCCACCTCAAGGGTGATAGTCTTGCCCGTCAGGGTCTTCACGAAGATTTGCATGACTGCCTGCGACGTCAGTCAGTATATCGGTTTTGAAGGCGGGGAACGAGCAGCTGTAAGTTCACAACTCTGCGTTCGTAGTTGCGTTTACTAGTTGGGCAAGCCCTTATAGTAAAGGCAAATGAATGGGAAAAGTAAATATTGTTCACATACCTAGACAACCTTATTGTCTTCCTGAGCGGTCGCAAGTGGGTTGGAGAGAGGAAATTCGTTGATCTGGGGCGGTGGTCGCGTATAATTTTGGCTCGGTTAGGGTTAGCCACAACCTCTGTGGCGGGAATTAGTCAGCAAGCGATAGGGTTTCTCACTAGCATTTGCCCTGTCACAGCTGAAATTATTGAATTTGGGAGAACGACCAACCTCGACAACCACGACAACTCGATCGATTTGAAATCAACAACATTTCAGTAAGCACGAACCGGGTAGTGGACGTTATTATCAATTTCTAATTGAACTACTAGAATCCGCAAAAATGGTCAAGAAGCGCGCGTCCAAGTATGTTTCCTCGAGCTTTGGTTATCAAGACCGCATGGGACAACTCCAAAGAGAATCGAAACTAACGACGAGGCTTATAGCGGACGTAACAAGAATGGACGTGGACACGTGAACCCGATCCGCTGCTCCAACTGCTCCCGTTGCACCCCAAAGGACAAGGCAATCAAGAGATTTACCATCCGCAACATGGTCGAGTCTGCCGCCATCCGTACGTTCTTACCTCCCGACCTTCTGCGATTCGATCTCTGTGTACGACCTTTCTACGAATACCAGTACAACAGAGAAGGGACCAGAGGGAAGGATCATTATTTCCCATGGACAAATCGCTGACAATTCGCAGGTGATATCTCGGACGCATCCGTGTTCCCAGAATACACTGTCCCCAAGATGTACCTCAAGCTGCAATACTGTGTCTCTTGCGCCATTCACGGCAAGATTGTCCGGTATGTCAACCCTTGAGATGAACCTTGGCCGGGCGTCGAACTTCGGGCTTCAACCCTTAGATCCGCCCGTAGTAAGTAAATGAACATATCCACTGACATGGTGAATTATAGTGTCCGCTCCCGTGAGGGTCGCCGCAACCGTGCTCCTCCCCCACGTGTTCGCTACAACAAGGACGGCAAGAAGGTCAACCCCAACCAGGCTGCTGCCAAGACCACCCAGGCTTAAATGCTGTCAAGGGATGGCAAGGAAGGCGCTTGTGCAGGAGAATGGAGTCAATGATGTGCTTCGTAGTTGATAGTACCAATCGATGGCTTTATGACACTTAAACCAAAGCCCAATGGCAATGCCAAGGCAGTGCGAAATCTTGATGTGAAATGAAGTGATACTATTAAAAATAAGGCTGCAAAGCAAAGTATTACGCTTGGACACCCATCGCGCCGGCTCTAAAATCAATCCTACACATGTGAAGCGGTATCCCGCTTCACAGCTCCTCAACCACTTTCTGCGTGCCCTTCTGGTCAGCTTTTGGCCCTCCCGACATCTCCACAAAATCCTCAACAAGTAGCTGGGCGACATTCTTGCCCATCAAGGCGCTCGTCTCCATAGTGCTAATGAAACTCTCGATTCCGGCAGTATAATATAGCCCGCGTGCTAATTCGATATCTTCGAAGGTGACCCTTGGGTATTCATATGGATAGCTGTTCCAGACATGCGGGTAGAACCAGGTAATGTCGTCGTCTGGGGTGAATGTCACGCTATCAAGTTTGGGCACTGCACATACACGTTAGTGAGATATGAGACTAGAGATGGAAAGACTTGCGTGTGATTCCAAACAAATTTCCAAGAAATTCATTCGTGACAGCCTCGGAAGAGAATATCTTATAGATGAACTCCTCTCTGCCTGACTTGGGATGAGTGACGTTGCGGAGAGCGCTGACGCTGAAGAAGCCCGCCTTACCCACAATGTCCGTTCTGCTCGTTGGGTCGTCAGAAGGCGACAGCGTGGTGTACACGGTTGTAGGTACAACGTCTCCTGGCTTCAAGCCGAAGTAGCTGCCATCCAGCTTCAAAGGCGTTGTGAAGAGAGTAGCGTGCAGCTGAACATATGGTATCTCATCAGGAGTTTTCTCGACGATGCCATCAGAGAGCTTTAGGCCAGTATATTGGAATGGCGCTGCGATCACAACACTGTCAAACCGCTGTTCAGATGATACAGAAGTCCAGGCTGCATTCGTGGGCTTGCTGGTAAGAGTGTACCGTCCATTATCCTTCTCTAGAGATGAAACGGCAGTATCGAGGTGGACCGTCGCTCCTGAGGCGTTTAGCATGCGGTCGAACATCTGCCAATTGCCACCTTTGACTTGAGTGGCACCATCTGTAGACATGGAGACCATAGTTTCCAAACCGTGAATGACACCTAGATTCTGTAGGTAATTGACACGAGTAAATGCTTGGATAATGTCGGTGGTGAAAGGCGGGTAGACAGAGTTCGCAGCCAGTAGCTGGTCGCCAGTAACTCCAGTGGCGCTGACAAGATCCAATTCGATCACTCTCTCTGTCAGTGATCTAAATGGAAAGAAGGGGGGCTTGTAAAGCTCCAAAAACTTTGCCACAGTAGCCTTCATCAGGTTGTTGGCGCGGATGGGCGAGATTCCATACTTCCAGATCATTTTGGCAGTGTTCCACCACTCCCATCCTCCTGATGTCTGGGTTAAAACAAACTTTTCGCCATTCCAGATACCGACAGTCTCATGTTGTTCTTCGTCGGCGAGGGGATTAAGTTCGAGGCCAAACTCTTTGGTGGCATTCATGAGAATCTCATTGATGTGAACGAATATGGATGCGCCCAACTCAACTGGGTGGCTCTGGTTGTCGTAGGCATTAACAGTTGTTGACCGGCCACCAATGTATGATGAGCGCTCAAACACAGTTATGTTCACTTCGATGCCTTCTTCTTCTGCCAGCTTGTGGAGATAGTAGGCTGTGGAAGAACCAGCAGCACCAGCACCTATGGAATGGATCAGCTTCTAGATGTCAAATTTAACGGTAGATATCCCCATTTTATGTCTGCGTAGTTCCTAACAAAGGGTGGAATCTATTGACAGCGCAATCTTTGTCTATACTAAATAGAGGGCGAGTTCAGGGCGTCATAGTAGTATCACGGGAGTTGAAGGTGATAAAGCACCTCGTAACCCCTATTCGAAAACTGGCAAAATCCCCAGAACCCTGGCTGGCAGACAATCAAGGAAATGAACGACACACGTACTATCACAAAGATCAAGTATGCACAAACTCGGCCGGCATAGATCAACTCCACGGAGCTCGAGGGCACGACTGAATGTCAGATACCATAACTGTGGGTCAATCTTGGTAGACGCCTTCGCCACGGCATCCATTTGAATCTAGAAAGAAAAGACATGGACAAATAACAATTCGATTTAGACGTAAATAATCCCACATACCTATAATTGCAATCTGCTTGACATCACTCGCGTCTGATTCCAGAGCATCAACTTTGGTGTGGAAGGGCCAGAAGCCGGCGCTCACTCCAGCTGTGAAGCTCAAGGCCAACAGACATGGCCTCATCTGAAAAAACATCGTAATATACAGCGCCTTGCCAATTCAGAGTGACATGTAGTTTCAGAATGCCAAACTGTTATTGTTAACTTAAAAGGATGATCCAAGGAGCTGACCAAGTGAGGTAGAGATGCTCACGTGATCAGAGTCTATGCGTGCGGCCCAATCCGGTATAGAGGCTTTTTGGTGAATAGTCGCGAGGCATAGAAATTATAGAACGCGAATCGACGTGTGTAATAGCTGAAAGCAGCTCTTATCAGCCACACAAAACAGGACATCTGCCTCGATATAAATTTTAGAACTCTGCTCCGACCATCAAGATGTCCGCAGCACAGCTTCTGAACCCCAAGGCGGAGTCGAGAGTATGCTGACCCTTACCCCCCGTTTGCACAACGGCTTGCTAATTAAATTCCAGCGGAGAGGAGAAGCTCTCAAGGTCAACATTAATGCGGGTGAAGGTCTGCAGGATGTATTAAAGTCAAACTTGGGTCCCACGGGGACAATAAAGATGTAAGAGACAAGCCCAAAAAGTCGACGAATGGCTGCTAACTTCTCTTTTAGGCTGGTTGATGGTGCAGGTGGAGTACGAACATTCGCAGAAGCTATACTGGACGGCACTGACGTATATATCAACAGATTAAACTCACAAAAGATGGCAACGTTCTCCTCCGTGAGATGCAGATCCAAAACCCTACGGCAGTTATGATCGCCAGAGCAGCGACCGCTCAAGACGATATCTGTGGAGATGGCACAACTTCAGTGGTATTATTAGTGGGAGAGCTTTTGAAGCAAGCCGACAGACACATCTCGGAAGGACTGCACCCAAGAGTTATCACCGATGGTTTCGAGATTGCAAAGAACGAGGCGCTTAAGGTACGGAATTCATTGAACGGGTGGCATACTCCTGTTGCTGACATATTTTTAGTTCTTGGACGGATTCAAGCTCGAGAGAGAAGTCGACCGCGAATTACTCCTTTCCGTTGCACGCACTTCCCTGTCGACCAAGCTCAACTCCACCCTCGCCAACAAGCTTACTCCAGATATCGTCGATGCTGTTCTTGCCATCTACCAGGCACCAGCGAAGCCGGATTTACATATGGTTGAGATCATGAAGATGCAGCACCGTACTGCCTCTGAGACGCAACTGATCCGTGGACTTGCTTTGGACCATGGTGCACGCCATCCCGATATGGCAAAGCATGTCGAGAACGCCTTTATTCTGTCCTTGAACGTCAGTTTAGAATATGAGAAGTCCGAGATCAACTCCAGCTTCTACTACTCTAGTGCCGAGCAGAGGGATAAGCTCGTCGAGAGTGAGAGGCGTTTCGTGGATGAGAAGCTTCGCAAGATTGTTGAGCTTAAGAAGGAGGTTTGCGGCGATGACCCAAAGAAGGGCTTCGTCATTGTCAACCAAAAGGGTATCGACCCTCTCTCCCTCGACGTTCTCGTCAAGAACGGCATCTTTGCGCTCCGCAGAGCCAAGCGCAGGAACATGGAGAGACTTCAACTCATCTGTGGCGGTGTTGCACAGAACAGCGTGGATGATCTATCCCCAGAGGTTTTGGGCTGGGCAGGCAATGTCTATGAGCACCAGCTTGGCGAAGAGAAGTACACATTCATTGATGAGGTTAAGGACCCGAAATCCGTAACTCTTCTCATCAAGGGACCCAACCAGCACACCATCGGCCAAATCTCCGATGCCGTGCGTGACGGTCTTCGCAGCGTTTATAATATGATCGTGGATAAGAGTGTTGTGCCCGGCGCAGGAGCTTTCCAAGTTGCATGTGCCGCACACCTGAACAGCGATGCGTTCCGCAAGACAGTTAAGGGAAAGGCGAAGTGGGGTGTCCAGGCTTTCGCCGACGCTCTGTTGATCATTCCCAAGACCCTGGCTGCCAACTCTGGCCACGACATCCAGGATGCCCGTAAGTATTCTCTTCTCCTAATTAGATGGGACTCGTAAACTAACATTTACCAGTGGTTGGCCTCCAAGAGGAGTACTCTGACGGCAACATTGCCGGCCTTGACCTGTCATCGGGAGAGCCGATGGATCCGATTTTGGAGGGTGTGTACGATTCATTCCGCGTGCTGCGCAACTCGGTAGCAAGCAGCTCTGGAATCGCATCGAATCTGTTGTTGTGTGACGAGATGTTGAAGGCCAGGCAGATGGGCAGACAAGGAGGTCCTGGTCCGGGAATGGATGAGTAGAGAGTTTGGCATTGTCGTGAGGCGTTTAAGAATACGATAAAAACTCATAGATCTTAATAGCGACCTCAAAATGATGTACAATACAATAAGCAGGATTGTAGAATATGAAACATCTTGTAATATCTCGTCTCTGTGTGAAATTGTCTAGTTTTGTGGCCCACTACGCCAAACTGTGCCCAACATGAGCTGCGATTCTTTAATCCCCTCACAAAGCCATGTCATAGGGTGGTTCCATACAACAAACTACATCCGTTTATGGTCACCAAGCTAATCAACACAGTTAGATCCCTTTCGATTTTACTCAAATTTAATGGGTAGGTATATATCTATATCATACAGCTTCTTTCAACCTTCTTTACCTCCCCTTGAATACTGGCAGCCTCTTCTCCCTGAACGCCTTGAGCGCCTCGTCCCTGTCCTCAGTTGCTACAACTGTCTCATACGCTTTGTTCTCGACCTCTTCCTTGCACCAAGCCGTTGCCTGAATCGCAGCCCTCGCTGCCACCGGGCCTCCGGAGCAGATCTCTGTTGCAAGCCTAACGGCTTCGTTGAGGGCTTCCTTTCCGGCCCTCTTGAGGAGATCCTTGTCCTCCTCTCCCTCTTTTAAGCCTTCCGCCTCCACGACCTCTACCAAGCGGTCTGCCAACCCCAAGAAATACGCCTCCGGAGCGCTCACGCGTCTGCCGGTCAGAATCATATCCCTCGCGCGGTTCTGCCCAATAACACCTGGCAGACGGTAAGTGCCACCTGCTCCCGGAATTATGCCCAGCCTCGTCTCTGGCAGTCCCACAATAGCAGTCGACGCAAAGACGCGCAGGTGCGCACACAGAGCCAGCTCCAAACCTCCACCCAAGGCCATGCTCGACACGGCCGCAATTGTGGGAATGGGCAGCGCTGCAAAAGCCGAGAATGTGTTTCGCAGGTTCGCGAGGAACGCATCGGTCTCCTCTCTGCTCATGCCTGCGCGCTCCTTAAGATCCGCTCCGGCACAGAAACATGTCTCAACCTCGCTGGAGAGGATCACAGCACGAGTGCGTCCGCGCTCATTGGGGCCTGCGGCACCTCCATATGTCTTCGCTAGCGGAATTTCGTTTCCCTCTGCATCGTACTCGGCGGCGATCTCGTCGATTTGAGCGCGGAGATCTGCGAGAAGCGAGCGGGAGATTGCGTTCCGGGCAGAAGGGCGGTTCAAGGAGAGAATGCGGATGCGGCCGGTGGAAGGCGCCGGGATGTCAGTGACCAGTATTTGAGGTCCTGTGGGCGCGGAATAGAAGCGGGCAGTTGAGGGCTTTGCGAGGAAACGGAGGCTGCGCGTAGCGCTGCGGTTAAGCAGCGGGAGGATATGGACCATTGTGGGCGAATTGATGGTGGGCGATTGAAGTTGAATTGGGTTGTTTGAAGAAAAGGGAAAGTCCTAATACCACTATAATTAAAGCTTCGAGTGCAAGGCTGACTGACGTATGGAAGTTGCTCCGTACAAAGTTGCCGAGGCTAGTCCGAGGCTAGCCGCGACCCTCCACCACCCGCAAGGCTGAGATATCATGGCGGGATGAAACACAATTACGCCATCAACTCCGATATCACTGATTTAGTCTCACCCGCTTGCCTTTACAAAGATTTAGGCTGTGCAGACATCATATTTAACGGCTTTAATATAATTATACTCGAAGAGATGGAGAACCCCACCCTATCACCCGAAGCCATTGCGTTTGCCGCTCGTATGTACGATGCCGCACGTGCTGGGCAGTTGGACGTCTTTGAACAAGCCCTACCGGCTGGACTACCTGCAAACATGACAAATGAAAAAGGCGACAGTTTAGTAAGTCTACCAGGAACGTTGACATAATGCTGCCCCTGAAACTCATTGTACCGATGGCTAACGATTTGGAGCTTATGCTAGCGGCCTATCACGGGCACTCGGAACTCGTCAAGCTTCTCATTTCTCATGGAGCAAACCCCAATGCTCTAAATGACCGCGGTCAGTCACCTCTTGCAGGTGCTGTCTTCAAGAATGAAACTGAGGTAGTCAAGGTAATTAAGCCCTCCCTTCGATCACTTGGTGCTTTATTGGACTTTCCAAGTTTGGACTCCGGTTTGCTTTCATTATGAGAAGAACACCCCTATGAATCATACATTATGGATTCTTACACAGCAACAGGCGTTATTAGAAGGCGGCGCAGACCCAGATCATGGTGCTCCAAGCGCAATGGAGGCAATAGTGCTTTTCAAAAAGGACATGTGGAAAAAGCCTTTCGAAGAGGCGCCTGGCAGAGGGAAGGGTGCTTCAACGTCGAGTCCACAACAATAGTGGTCAGTTATGAATCATGAAAAGTAGTATATTATGTTTTTTCTATGTTGCTATTTATGCTCCAAGAATATAGCCGTGCATCATTGCATTCGTAATACCGTCTATGTTATACCTTCATCATGGATGCTCATCGTCACCTTCAATGCTCATCATCCAGACCTTGGCCCTAAGCCTATCGACAACCTCTTGCCGAATCCACTGCATCTCTCTACCGTCTCGCTGCATCATGTTCGCCCACTCAAACAATAGCTTTAACCCCTGCAACCTATCTCTCTTCCCACTATGAAGTGTTGCCTCCTCTAGAACCAAACGCGCATCCACCAGGGTACCTTCGGTACTTGTGTGTGCTGCCCGCCCCACCGAGCCCTCCGGAGGAAGAACAAGAGCTCGCTCTGCTGTTGTCAGCATAGAGAATGCCGGCAGTTCAAATAACCATTCCAGAGGATGTTGATCTGACCCATCTGTATCATCAAGGGCCTGAAGGGTAGAGTGAAATGCCGCCGCACTTGCATCATAAGCAGGGCGCCTTCTTACGTATATGGTTTGCGTTGACTTGAATGCTTTCAGGTGATCAGGGTTCTTCTCAAAATCGAGCACAACGTTCCAGAATTCCCGACTCTCAGTGCCGACAGAGATTATATTGTCAATTTCAGGGAGAAGGCAAGGTGCATGTCTTGAGACCGAAAGGCTATTGCTTGCAGTAAAGTTGTCCGTGCGTAGAGAAATCTCAAGTGGGATTGAAACAGGCATATTCGTATCTATGTCGCGGGCTACCACACACCTCGCTTCTGTTGCGAGAACCCAGAAGTGGCGGAATGCTTGAAGGTGAGATTTGTTGTCCAAGATCGAAGTTGGGAAGAGTGGGTAGAACGCAACCATAAGAGATGCGATTGCAAGATTTGAGGTGCCAAATGTGTGAGTGCCGCCAGCAAGAAACAAGGCGCCTATTGCTATGTGTGCTGCCATGTGGCTTCCATATGGTGTCTCATTATCGTCGCGGCCACGCAAGGCCCTGAGTCGCCTGAAAACGACGAGATCCCCGGATCCAGCCATAACCGTAGCCGCACACAGAGCGAGGAGGTCTTGACAGTTCCGAATAGTATTCCGTGCGAGCTTCTGGTCATAATTTGAGGCTGGAAGAGCACAGATACGCATAAACTGGTCCAAATAATGGACAAGAAGGTCTCTGACGCGAAGGTCCCCGCTTCCGCTGTGTCGCAATGCAATACTAAAGCAAAGGCCACCAAGAATGTTGTAAAATGGTAAGTCCTCCGCCGACAGATGATGAACGTTGGTCAGGTTACTCTTGAACTTATACTCTTTGGGTAGACTCTTCTCGATCCAGGACGCACTTGCTTCGATCTTGCTCCACATGATCAGATGTGTGGCAAGGGTGCGGAGCAGGAATGCATCAGGCCTGATGTAGTCAAATTGAAGGATTGAGCTCGGAACGTCGATCTTCCGTGCCAAAGCATGGTCTTCAGACTTCATAAATATAAGAGCAATGGCAATAACAGCACCGGCGGTTGCTTTGTCAAGGACATGTACCAAGTTGACTTTCTTGCTCCCAACCGCAAGCTTCAATAGTCGCTCAGTCAATTGCATATCATGTAAACCTCGAAGATCGAAACCTTTCCCTAAGTTGATGAACCCAAGCGCGAATCCAGCTGCAAGCCTATAACCTTCATTTCTCAGCGGCTCATCCAACACTTCAGTTTCAACGTGCTCAATCTCTGAGAGCATAATTTCGCTCATCCGGCGGTGCTGGGTGTTGCAGTATAGGAGACCAATGCCCATGATGCCAGTTGTCTGCGTCAGGGGAGATAGATTGAGCTCTGCAGCTCCAGGAGGGAGCATTCGCGTAACATGTACGGATAGAAGGCGGGTAATAAGAGAATCCATCGTTCCAAGATATGATGCTGCCAGTCCCAACAGCAGACCAATGGATGTCATGGTGTGCTTCGGGGTTAGGTATTTAAAGGCTACCCATTTTGCCACACATTTAAGATGGCCGTTTAAGCCGAGTGCAAGGAGGAACCCTGCGTGCCGATTGCTTAATTCCTGGGGCTTGTTGTACAAGATCCAAGAGGTATCTATGCCTCTTGCTTGGCGGGAGATACCCAAACCAGCTGAGACGCCAGCATGGAAAAATGCCCAACACACCTTTTCTTCTGTAAAGGCATTCTTGTCGACTCCAACGGTGTTATTAGCTGGCTTGAACACACAATGAAGGTTAAACCCTCCGATTGGAAACTTTTCTGTCAAAAGGGGTACTCGTGCACTGAAGTACAGAAGTCCCCGCCCAGGTGGCACCGCCAATGTTCGAACCGCTAGCTCTTGCACATGTACCTTCTGTGCCTCTAATAGGTCAGACTCCGACCAGTCTGGTTCCGGTTCACAGCGAGCCAAGGTCGGTTTCGAGGTGTTCAAGATTTTAGCGGCTTCATTAAGTCGCCTGTCGTCTTTGAAAATAAGCCGGCTGATTGATTGCCGATCAACTTCTGCAGAGCCATCAAAGGCGCCCACAGTCTCCTGTTCTGAAAGTGACAAACATATGGAATGAACATCATTACTTGACTCATGTGTCGGCGCCAAGGGGGATGCATATGCAACTCTTTCTCTCTGTTCCGGGAAAAGGAGCATATTGACATCTTCTCGTCCGACAAGGCTTAGAAGCTCTCTTCCCCAAGAGACCTGGAGATGACTTTGACAATCGATCAATGCCTCTCTGAACGGTACCAGAAGAGCTTCTGGAAGGGTATCTAAAATCTGTGTCGTGAACCCAGCCGCGTATAGCGCTTCCACAATCTCAATTGACGACGCACTTGGAGGCACAACAGTGAACAGTTTCCTGAATAGTGACGTTCGTGGTGTGATGGAGGACGATTCTTGCTCAATAGTAGAGCCACCATTATTATACGTTCTATTTTTGACATCTGTGAGTGCCATGAACGGCGTGTTTGTCTTAACAGTCAACGATTTTTCGATCCAGTCGTAGATAGACGGTGGAGGAGACGGCTGGGTTATCATCATGGCATTTGCTATAACTGGTCAACACAATATCTATCAGTGGCGGGGATATTCTTACCAGAATTAACAGCAATGCCCTCGGCCACAACATCTTCAATGTCGTATGAGTCCGCCCATTCATGCCAGCCTATCCATCGGCACATTTGAGACAGCACTGGTGCAAGGCTAGCATTTCCAGTCGTTAAGGAGTCGACCGTTGCAATATTCAGTTTATGTTCTTCATGTAATAGGTGTAGTCCATAGATAATTTGAGTAAGAGCTTCTTTCCGAAGGTCGGGGCTCTGACTGTGGGCCGTAGGTAGATATCCATCCGTCCCGATGGCAGCATCTCCCAATGCTGTATTGAGATAATCTTGGGCAATGTTAACGTGCCTTTGTAGGAAGGTGTCACCATCGCCTGAAGCCTTCGATGGAGTTTTTGGGGGCTTCGGGGAAGTTGTCAGGGTAGGAGTGTTTTCTTTTCTCAGCCAGTCCCAGCCACTCGTGAGAGCCCAAGAAGGAAGCGAATTGCCCATAGTGCATTCACGGTCGAGCATGTCGTCTGATTCCTTTGTAGCCGATCCTACAGAGCGGCCGCTCCGTACAGAGCCGGTTCGGGCTTTTCGCGGGCTGACACGGACAGACTGTGTACGCAAATTCCGGAACGGCCACACGAGAACAAGAAGGGACACAACGAGAGCACTCCACTCATCGTCGCAGCCAGCGTATGGTTTTTCAGTAAGCCACTGCCGAATATTCCACCACCCAGCAAGAACGGCTTCGCCGCCCTTATTCGGCAGAACGTATTTGCAGGCATCAAGGACATTCTTCACAAGAGGGACTCGAGCCTCCATCCGTAAATGTAATTGATGGAATCTCCCCTCTTCATCAACAACGTCCACCATCCCCCCCGGCAAGGTGTTCTTTAGACCACGTAATGCTCTAGGTCCGTAACTCAATAATTTCTTCCGACTTTCTTCCGGTTCAATGTGAGGTTGGCCGTTATATCCGAGGCTTAAAATGTTATTCATTACCAGGCTGCCGGGAACAGATATTTTCATCAGTAGCCCCCATGGCGCTTGCAGAGTCAGTTCGCCGAATCCATCCGTTGTCTCTGACAAAACTAGAATTCGGGAAATTGCCGCATCCGATACTTTGCAAGCATCGATAACATGGTCTGCCCTTACTACTTCGCCCCAGTTAACAACTGGGTCTTTGCTCCCATCAGCATGTTGCTTTTTGGTTTTCTGGGTTCCCTGAGGTGTTCGCTTCTTTTTGCTCAGTGTTGTGTTAAGGGTGGCAACGATGAATTTCTTCTCCTCTGGGTCGAGTATACAGAGGAAAATTTGGTTTCGTTGTAGGGAGCTCGACGGAGCAGCCAAAGTAAAAACTCGGCATTGGGTCTGTGCCGCTTTGTGTTGAGTTGAATATCTTAAGTTACTGCGTTCGGCAGGTATGGATTCAATCTTCGTGAATACGACCTCTTTCTTGAGACCCTCGAAGTCTTCATCTTCAAGTCCCATGTTATGGAACCCCTCAAAGTCCCCACCAGCCTTCAGCTCCTCCAGCAAATCATCAATAGGAGCCTCAAGGAAGCTGTTGACACTGGAATTGAGTGGTAACTGGTTCGAAGTAGAATTTTTAAATCCTTTGTGAAATCCAAAGCTGGCTCTGCCATTGTGGCCCCCTATGGAATCCACACGCGGATTGGGCTGTTGTCCCGCCGTGCTCATTTCTGAAAACATTGATCGATCGTGAGACGCCGAGGCCGAAAGGTCTCCTCTGGCTAACATCGAGCTCACTCGTCTTGATTTTCTCCTCGGCACTCCATTGGCCTCCGAGTCTGGATCCAGAGAGGAAACAAAATCAATATTCTGTTCGACTGCAGCGTCTTCTCGCCTCTTGGAAGGCTTGATCATGCCAATACCAGCACCAATAGCACCAGCACCGCCGAAGCTCTCCCTGAAAGTGTGTTGGCCATTTGCAACTGGGGTTGTTGCACCGGTGCCTGGCATAAATGAGCTCCGCCGTCGGGGCTTTACGTCATTCGTCGTTGCTGGCTTTCTAATAAGTGGTTCTTCTTGGTTCAAATATTCCATTGTCCAGACTGTATACATGCTCGTCTCTCGGTTTAGTGTGACAGCAAGCGTAACTGAACCCCCGGCATCCATGTTCGTTTCAGTAACGTTATGAGGATCAGTCACATGGATAATTTCGTCAGCGGGGTCTATAGCTACAGCCCTCAAAGATGACCTCCTAGGCCCGCTGACCTTTGCTGATGTCACGACAAGACCTAGTTCAGCGAGCGGATCCGTGAGCGAAAAAAGCCGGGGCCAGCGAGAGTCATCTTTGCGAGGTGGAGACTGCCACAAGTCACCTAGTAAAGACGTCGGCGGCAAGTTAAGCTGCTGTGGAGAGCCGAGGCTCGCAATAGAGAATGTAGATTGGATTGAACTAGCTGCAGACCATGGCTGCGGCTGAGAAGTCATAAAGGAATTTGGCGGGACGCGAGGGAACTTCAAAGACAGTGGAGCCAGCTTTTCGGACTGCAGTTTCCTTTGTATGATAAGTCCATTTGTAGAGGCAATTGCATGTTCGACTTCGAAAGGTAGGTGTACGATATGGCTCGTGCCGGAGAGAAAGTAGATATGAGCTTGAGTCCTCAAGAATACGACAAGAGCTTTTGACCTGCATTTCTCTTCACTCTGGGTACTCGTTGGTTCAGTACCCATGTAATGGGGGGTTGAATCGGCAGAAGATGGTTTGTTTTGGTCCCTTTTCGTGTGCTCTGTCGAGAAACTGGTCAGAAGCGCTTGGGTGACTGGTTCGTCTTCAATCTCAAATCGAAAGCTCTTTCGCACGATTCCACCTCGACACCAGACGACACAGGTTTTCGTAGTGACGAGTTCATCATAACCAGCAATTCCATCTTCGTCGTTGGCTATTGTCTGCCACTCATAGGTATCCGGCGCCGGGTCGTCAGGCAGCAGATGCTCCTGTTGTAAATATTGTAGAGCCGTGGGGCAATGAAGCCCCAGCGAGGTGACCGACGCCATGCCTACAAGGCCTCAGTTAGTCCCATTCGCGTATGTCAATCTTGTCGAATTTAGATGTGGCATCTTAAAGTCTTGCAGTCACCGGGCATTCTGGGAGTTATGCGCTGAGCTCTTTCCACGATTGTTCAACGCGTCCCTCGCGTTGCTTCCGAAGCCTTGCGACGTTGGTGACCATATTCTACAGCCTTGCGGACCCACTTTTTAGACTTCTGAGAATGTCGCGCCCCCTTTTATACAGAATAAGTATCAGAGAAAGTCCAATGTGTTGCTTAAAAAAAAGTTCTAATCAAGAGTCTATATTTGTACAATTGGGGTATAATCGCCTTGCAGATACCGTAATATGGGTAAAGTGTTGCAGCCTCAGCCCCGTCATCGCCTCTTTGCGTACTGCCCTATGCGCCCCTATAACACCCATAAGCTGATAACATTCCTAACATTAAATGTTCCGTATTACAGCCCGATCCATTTTTTCCAAGACTTCGCTTCAGCTTCGGCCTTCATTCTCTCCTTCGCCTCAGCTTCGACCTTCATCCTCTCCTTTGCTTCAGCTTCAGCCTTCATTCTCTCCTTTCTTTCATCTTCGGCCTTCATTCTCTGCTTTCTTTGAGCTTCGGCCTTCGCCCTCTCTTGCATCATTCTCTCCTTCCTTATCCTCTAATTAATCCTCTCGTTCCTCTCCGCCCTCTCCTTCGCCGCCTTCTCCTTCTCTTTCTCCTCTATCCTCTCTTTCCTCCAGCGATTCAGCTCAAACCCGACTTCAACAGCAATAAGGGCAATAATGATCCATTCCAACCACGTGCTATGGTTCTTACTTAGAGTATCCCTCAAGACGCTGACGATCTCATGAGCATAGTCCATTTTGGCATTCAAGCTTTTGATACGGACGCTGACATCGAGAGCCCGTCCCACCTGGTCATAGTAGCCCTCTAGCCCAAGTTCATGCCGACTGTCCCAAAATAGATCTGGCAACGAGTCTGTAAGTTCCGAGTAGTGATTGAGCTGCGCACGTAGTTCTAACAGGGCACCGGTCTTTTGTAAGATGACGTCCTGGTTGAATGGCAGGCGGCCACCGCGGGCGAGTATAGGTGGAATAGTTCGTGTCGAGTCAAGGTATTTGGTAAGTGACGTTTCAAGAACTGCGAGCTTCGTAGATCGGGCTAATCCTGAAGAGAATGCAATTTGTGCCAACGTAGTTGAGGTTTTGCCATTCGAAGCATCGTTCTCCAAAGCCAACTTCTTGGTACCCAAGGTAATAATCTCCCCCTTGATACTGCTGGCTTCTTGGGTAGGATCTTCCTGGTACTCCAGATCCTCCATTTCAACATGCTCCAAGTGGGGGTTTGTTGCCGCAGGCGCTAACGTTTGTGTTGCCAACTTGATGGCGAGATCCTCCGGCAAGGACCATGAAACTATCGTCCCGGACGGGAAGATGAATACATCTCCTCCACTAACAGTTTTCGTGTGTACAACTTGGTCCTTCTGGAATCCTGTACGATGGGGATCAATTGGATATCCTTGAGACCGAAGTATTTTAACGACGCTGTCCATAGCAAATTCTTCTGCGACACATATCGCCGTTACACTTTGGAGGCCATGGCCGTCACCAGATATCGTCTGTCCCCGCGAAACACCACCTCTGGATCGTTCGGCTTCGACCGCTACTCGTCTTAACGAGCGTTGTACAGCGGGAGATCGAGGGTTTTTTCGCTTTTGGGATTCTGCTATATCGTTCGTAGGGGCGCTATATGATCGTATCGGTTGCAACGATGCGACACAGCCTCGGCTGAGCTGGCTAGGAAAACGCGGTCGACATTGGCGAGTCGTATTTTTGGTGCATAGTGCCCCAATTTGAGACAGCAGCTGCGGTCTTGGAATCTGCGAAGGAAAACGAGAGAGCATCACGTATTATAATGAAGGTGGCACCTGTGTGAGCTGGGAAAGTGGTAAACTCGATTCGGCACGGAATGGTCCACCTGGGGTAAGGCTTCAGCCTCGTCGTTGCGATTAGTCATCCATGCTGTAGCTATGTGCTGTGACATCGACTGCTTCACTATCGTTGAACAGCGACTTAAGCACCCGGGTTACCCTCTCCTGGGCAAAATGGCGGCAGATTCGGGGGAGCGCGGGGAAATTAATGAAGATATTCCACCTGACTCTCAATCTCATGATCCAGACACTATGGATGAGAACGATGAGAATGAGACCGAAACGAACGGCAGCGATGAAGATGAGGACGAGGACGAGGACGACGAGGAAGAGGAGGATGAACCGAAGCTCAAAAATGCTCGAATGACTGGGTACATGACACAGTTGTATAGAAATGGAGATGCTACAAGCTGCTTCCTCGTTGCGGGGGACAAGATGGTATGCTTACAGTAATGAACCGAGCCGAGGCCAATGCTGATAAGCCATAGTACATAGGCACTCACAACGGAAACATCGTAAGTAGGATACGTCTTTATGTTCATTCTCTACTAACAGGTTTTGAAGCATGTTTTATCATTGCCGTCGTTCCAGTCACTACGAGTCTACCATGCCCACTCCGCGTCGATCTCCTCGATATCCATATCCCCATTCCCGCCGCCAACATCTGACCCGAGGTCGGAAGCAGTCAACAGGGCCGTATCTCAAGCCATAAATGAATCACAAAAGGCGGCATCAGTTGCGTCGGCGACGTCAAGTCCAGCTGCACAAAGGGCTCCGCGCCAGCAGGTCATACCCAATATACCATCGAACGCGATTTACATTGCCACGTCTTCCATAGATGGGAATGTTTGTATTGCATCCCTTATCGATATAAAAGATGTACAGCTACGGAATTTTGCCAGGCCGGTCCAAGCTGTTGCCCTGTCACCCGACTACAAAAACGACCGAACGTATATCTCTGGGGGTACAGCGGGGAACCTGGTCGTGACTGTTGGGGGGCGGTCTGGAACGAATGCCACTTCCACCACTACTGGAACTGCGGCGGCTACAGCATCTGGCTGGCTTGGGACGATTGGGCTCGGGGGAAACTCCGGGAAAGATACTGTTCTTCACTCTGGCGAAGGCATTATAAGCACAATCAAGTGGTCATTGTCAGGAAAATACGTTGTTTGGGTCAATGAGAAGGGTATAAAGATAATGCGCTCGAATATTGGTCTTGAAAGCGCGGATCTAGACTCAGCCTGGAAACGTATTGCCCACGTTGATCGCCCTCAAGAATCTGGTTGGGAAGAGATGGCGGCAGTGTGGAAGGCCAGAGCAGAATGGATTGATGAAAGCTCACTCGGGACTGACGACGACAGCACCAGCACCGGGGCAACATCACCTATCGTTACAAAGCTGAGACAGCAAGCTACAACGAATAAAGACCCAATCGAAAAACTTGTAGTTGGCTGGGGAAGCACTATTTGGATTCTTCATGTTCACCCTGGTGGAGTCGGCGTTGGCAAGCATGCTGGCGAGCGCACGGTTGGTCGCGCAGAGATCATTAAAATGTATGTTTTGAACCATAACCCAACGCTGAGGGTTGCTAACGCGATTTTAGTTTGAGGATGGATTGCATCATTTCTGGATTGTCGTTATATACCCCTACTTTGCTTCTTGTACTTGCTTATATTAATCCCGATGACGAGAACGCCGACGAGGCACCGAGTCCAAAGGGCCATAAATCCAAGCTCTCAAACGCCTCTACTGGCAGTGAGCCACGAGGCGGCATACAGCGCCGGCAAAATGCCGTGCCCCCTGAGCTGCGACTTATCGAACTGTCTACTTCTGAAGAAATCGACACCGATGGCTTAATTGTGAGTCGATTTGAGCGGTTGTCGGCAGCAGATTACCATCTTTGCGTTCTGCCAGCAGCTAAGGAGTCGGCAACAACACGGACATCGAGAACTACTCTTGAGACTCTAGCTGGCATGGGTAGCGGTATGTGGAACGCCACAATCAATGCAACGACACTCCTCAGCTCTGCGCAAAGTATCCGTAGCGTCGGCAGTGGTGATTCTGCGAGCCAAACTGGATCTCTCAGCTCAAGAAACAAATCAGTCAATCGCCCTCAACAAGCAGCTCATCCGAATATTGCAGCCCCCGGCATAAAAATATTTATCCATAGTCCTTACGACTGCATTCTGGCTACGAAGCGAGATCTGTCCGATCACCTTTCGTGGTTGCTGGAATGGCACAAGTACGAAGACGCCTGGAACCTTCTTGACGAGCATCCTGAGATCATATCGTCTTCAGCCGAGAAATTGGCTGAAATTGGCCCTGGGACCCCGGAAAGACACGATGCCGGCGATTTCTACGATGACGCGTCCTCAGTTAAAGAAACAGCAGCCCGACTCATCGATTCTTCGGTCGAGAAGGAGAAAAGGCGAATTGGAGAATTATGGATTCAGCAACTTATTACCGACGGCGACTGGATTGCGGCTGGCCAAGTATGCGGCAAAGTTCTAGGCAGCTCTTCGAGGTGGGAGCATTGGGTTTGGATATTTGCAGGGGCAAACAAGTTCGGCGAGATTGCAAATTATATACCCACAACTCAACTACAGCCTCCCTTGCCGCCTACAATATACGAGGTCGTACTCGGGCATTACATTGCGACAGATCGACTACGACTAAAAGAGTTGCTCGATGTATGGCCACCAGAGTTGTTTGGGATCCGGACTGTATCCACGGCACTTGAGAATCAGCTCAAGTACCGCGAGGTCCGAGAAGATTCTGTCGAGGACGGAGAAACAGGGCGAGATTGGCGCATCGTCAAGGAGTGTCTGGGGAAGCTGTATCTTGCGGATGGCCGACCGAAGGATGCCCTAAAGTGTTATATGCAACTACAAGATGCCGATACAGCCATGGCACTTATCAAAGATTACCATCTGATTGATGCTGTTGCTGACGATATTCCTGGGTTGGTCTTAATTCGCGTTTCAAAGGAGCAGATGAAATCCGCTCCGAGGAAGGAATTAGAAGAGACAACTGCAGATGTGATAACCCTCCTTGTGGACGAGGCACAGCGTGGTCTTGTACGGCCAGAGTCTGTCATCACTCAGCTACAAGATAAGGATATGCCCTTGTACCTATTCTTCTATATCAGGGCGCTATGGAATGGCGATAGTCAGGACGAGAAATCCGCCGAAGCGCGAGAGAGGATGTTAGTTGAGAGCAGGGCGCATGTGGAACAATTTGCCGACGTCGCCGTACAGGCCTTTGCATCGTACGATCGGGCCTTGCTAATGGAGTTTCTCAAGAGCTCTACATCATATACTTTTGAGAAGGTGTGTAATCTCCTTCCTCCGAGTTATGTAATGTTGCTAATCATTTCCAGGCAATCCATGTATGCGATGAGCGAGACTACATTCCAGAGCTGGTCTACCTCTACTCGAAGACCGGCCAAACGAAGCGCGCCCTTTTCCTAATCATAGACCGTCTCGCAGATGTGTCGCAGGCAATTGGCTTCGCAAAGGAGCAAGCAGATAAAGACTTATGGGAAGATCTCCTTGACTATTCAATGGACAAACCTCGCTTCATCCGCGGCCTGTTGGAAGAGGTAGGAACAGCAATCGACCCTATCACGCTTGTTCGTCGCATTCCGGAAGGTCTAGAAATCGACGGCCTCAGAGACGGCCTAAGCCGCATGATTAAAGAATACGAAATCCAGCACAGCATCAGCTCAGGCGTAGCTCGCGTACTCCGCGGCGAAGTGGCTACTGCACAGAACACTCTTCGTTCAGGGCAACGAAAGGGCGTCAAGTTCGATGTTGTGGTTAAATCCGAGGATCATATTGACGTGGCCGCCAACGACGTCGCACCGGTCGCGGCGGATAACGACGACAAAGCCGATGACAACGCAGCAGCCGTGCGTGCTCGAAAACCAATTCTACCAGGGCACTGTGTTGGCTGCGGTGAACCGTTCACGGAGGGAGAGCAAGAGACGCTGGTGGGATTCGCATGCGGGCATGTATTCCACCTCAGCCATCTGCTTGCGTACACGCACCCTTCTCGACCATCAACGCCGCCGTCAATGGATCTGGATGAAGATGGCCAATTTGTACAGAATCATAGCATTGGAGCCAAGGTCACGCATGCGAGGTTGCTCAGGGATAAGATATCAGGGGGTTGTCCTGTTGGGCATGCAAGCTGAGAAGGATCCGACGAGTCATGGCCGACTGATTGAACCTTCTTAATTCGGTATTGCGCATAGCTTGGCACTTGTGTTGTGCATTTGAAGGAAGACCTTTAGATTTATCGGCTATTACAAAACATTTTAATACTATAAAATGCGCTTTTGACGCTGATTGAAATCGTATTGTTTTCTTTCTTTGGTTTCTTTACAAAGTGTGTCTACAGTAGATATACGAGTAAACTCGAACGGCGCCGCCGACGTGCGTGGATATTTGAAGGATCCTCTGTTGGGATATTATTGTTGTCAGCGGGAGTAAGCTCCGGATGAGCCAACCAATCGTATAATGGGCCATGTAATAGCCTATCGTTTTTAACTCCTTCTCGTGAATAAAAGCTCATTTACAGGGCTCTACAGGTCTTTCAAGGGCCCCTCCGGATCCTCCTATTTCCTGTCGTATTAGGTTAAATTCCCCCGGACAAATCGCTAGTCTCCAGCTTAGAAAGCGGGGAATTTTCCCTACGAGTTATGGATCGGCCAAGCAAGGCTACTGTTGCGCGGAAGGCTCCAGCCAAGCTATGTGGTCCGTCCACATGCCAAATATAGCGAGGTCTACGAAAGAATGTAACACATTTACTCCTCCGCCATGGCACAGCTTACTTTGTAGGATACTGTAGATTGTTTAAATAGTCGCCGTCGAGGATACAAAGAAAAAACAATATAATGGAGCAGTGAGAGGTGTTGGTTTGCATCTGGCTAACTACTGAGTCAGTCACTACTGGCACTGGCATTGGGCAGTACCTTGCCGACAAGGGCCTCACCCCACGCGACCGTCTGCACGACCCGACTCCCCCAGTCGGCCGACCAGAACTGAAGGAACAATGCTTCGATTCCGGAAGTACAGGGTGTTCCTGATCTTCGCGGCGATCCTCGTCATCACGCTTTACAATTTCTGGGAGCCGGGACCTGGATCTTCATTCGGTAACTCGCACGCCAGCGGCGATGGGAAGTCAGCCCAGAATGGCGACCGGGATGGCGCGAAGAAGAAGAAGAAGCCGGTTGATATCCAAGGGATTGCGCATCCGGAGGACTCTGACGACTCGAAAACCATACACTGGAGGAAGCCGACAGAGTACTACCCAGTCGCCGCAGAGGACCTGATCCATCTCCCCTCCGGCACGCCAAAGAAGATGCCGCGGATCCAGTTCGAATTCCCCGTCGAGTCCGCGGAGGCGAAGAAAATACGCGTGGAGCGGAGAGATAAAGTCAAGGCCGAGTTTCTGCATGCGTGGAAGGGGTATAAGAAGCATGCGTGGGGCCACGACGAGGTCGGGCCTGTCAATGGCGGCTCGCGGGACCCCTTCTGCGGGTGGGCGGCGACGATGGTGGATTCCTTGGATACGCTGTGGATTATGGGATTGAAAGACGAGTTTGAGGAGGCGCTGAAATCGGTTAAGAAGATTGATTTCACGACGTCGCCCAAATCGTCAATTCCCGTGTTCGAGACGACTATTCGATACCTGGGAGGCTTGTTAGCAGCGTACGATATCAGCGAGGAAAAGTACCCCATTCTTCTGACCAAGGCTACGGAGCTGGGGGAGATCCTGATGAGTATCTTTGATACGCCGAACAGGATGCCGGTGCTGCATTATGGGTGGCAGCCGCATAGTGCAAATGAGCGCCACCGAGCGGCTGGGAACTCAAACTTTGCGGAGCTGGGGACCCTGTGCTTGGAATTCACGCGGCTGGCGCAGCTTACTGGGGAGGACAAGTACTACGACGCCGTTGCACGCATCACAAACGCGCTTGTTGAGTGGCAGGAGGCCGGGACCGTCGAGATCAAGGGGATCTTCCCCGACAGCGTCGATGCGTCCGGGTGCAACTCTACTTTCGTCCCAGAAGATGAAGAGCCCGCTGAAAACGCGACTGAGAAGGCGTTGGGCGCGCGGGACGCCGAGGCATTCTGCAGGCCGCAAGGCCTCACCAAGGGTCCATCGCGCGAGAGCTACTCCATGGGCGGCGGCCAGGATTCAACCTACGAGTACTTCTCCAAGATGTGGCTCCTCCTCGGCGGGCTGGACACGACCTACCGCACCCTCTACCTCAACACCATGCACGCGATCCGCACCCACCTCCTCTACCGCCCCCTCATCCCCGGCGGCCGCGACGTTCTCTTCACCTCCAAGATGCAGATTAACCCCTACCTCGCCGGTGACTCGAACCGCGAGACCATCTACGAAGTCACGCACCTCTCGTGCTTCATCGGCGGCATGGTGGGGATGGGCGCTAAGTTATTCGGACTCGACTCCGATCTCCCCATCGCGGAGCGCCTGTCCGACGGGTGCGTATGGGCGTACGAATCGACGCGCAGTGGCGTCATGCCTGAGGATGCGCGAGCGGTGCCGTGCGAGAACCCGCTCGACTGCGAGTGGAGTGAGGAGAGGTACTATAAGTATCTTGATCCGCGGTGGGCGCTGCGGCCGGGGGAGATTGAGAAGTATGATGCTGAGAAGGTGAGGCAGGAGGAGGAGAGGGTGGCGAAGGCGAGGATTGAGAAGGCGAGGGAGGAGGAGGAGAAGAAGGAGAAGGTGTTGCTTGATGAGGCCTATGGTGTTACGCGGCGCTCGGAGGGGGGTGCTACCAAGTATAGTCTTGATGGGACGGCTGTCGAGTCTTCGGAACACGATGTCGAGGCCATCGATGCCAACAATCCCTCACCTGTGAACATCAACCACAAGCGCCCCTTCTCCAACAGCACCTCAACAGCAACAACAAGCGACGACGACGCCCTCCCCACCCTTCCCCCCTACGTCGCCCCCACCAAAACTGAAAACGTGCCTATCAACCCGCACGCGCGAGGCTTGCCCAAGGATAGATCGGATCCGTATAGGCCGCTCACGCATGAGGAGTACATCTCTGATTTTATGGGGCGGAATACTCTGCCGCTCGGGTTTGCGAAGGTGGAGAGTGATAAATATATCCTTCGGTATGTCCCCAGAATCCCCCGTTCTTTCCAATTCCAGCATCCTATTGCTTGGTCGGTTGGCGTATTGGTAGCTCAACAGTCCACTAACTCTCTCCAGCCCCGAAGCAATCGAATCCGTCTTCTACATGCACCGCATCACCGGGTCCCCCACCTGGCCCGAAAAGGGCTGGAAAATGTTCACCTCCATCATCGCCGCGACGCGCACCGAGATCGGGCACAGCGCGGTGATCGGGGTGAATCGCGAGCCGGCGAAGACGCACAAGCAGGACTCGATGGAGAGTTTCTGGCTTGCGGAGACGTTGAAGTACTTTTATCTGCTGTATAGTGAGCCGGAGTTGGTGAGTTTGGATGAGTGGGTTTTGAATACTGAGGCGCATCCTTTTAGACGGCCTAGTCCTTGAGGTCTGTCTCGAGGTGGGTGAGGGGAGGGAAGGCGTTGTAAATACACCGACAGCGGGGTCTTTCGTGTTTATAGTTTTTACGTTGTTTGTAGTTTATAGCATTTTTGGTAGCATGGCGGAAACTGGAGCTGGGGGGAAATATATATATACATTCCAGAAGGAAGGCGCTTAAAACTGATCTTCCTACACTTATCATCCTTAATATGAAATTGCCCTACCCGCGTGGTTACGTGGACCGTGGTAAAGTGTCAATCCCTTCCCCACATGCCACGCGTACAGCGGCCGACGTCGCGACTATATTAAGCGGCTTGTTGGGGTAATGGGGGGAGTCGATCTGGTTGATGATGCCATCATGAGTTCCTATCGATACAGTGGCTCTGTTATAAATCCCGTGATTTATAGAACCTCTAATCGCCAAGTCTTCTCGTTCACTCACTCAGCACAGGGTCTCAGGGCCGCTTTATCTCCGATCCCACTGTGGGACGCGGCTCAACTTCCCGCCCGCCTACACCTCCATGACACCTTACACCCGCCCTACCCCAACCTACCCCGGGAATAATGTATTTCTGTGCCGCTATATCCATATTTATTTCCCCAGTAGGAAAGTCTCGCTTTCCCCAATAGGAAAGAAAACGTATGAAGCGCACCTTTGAAGTGCCAATACACCAAACATGCCGCTCTACCCATCGCCTGTCACAAATCGACTCGATTTTATACCCCGTGAGGGTGGCACACTGCAGTAGCTCAGCTTGCAAGGTAAGAACACGCGAGAGATGACAGCTCCCAAGCTCGCATGGACGCGTCTGATAGGACGACACCACCGGTGCCGAGGTACGTGCGGGATCAGTAATCGGGGCTTGAGCTTGACTCCGAGACGAAGAGTCGGGGGTTGGTGAGTAATCGCCCTGTTTGGGAATGTTTGGGACATGGGATTGGATGGATTGAATGGCATGTATGGATGTTTAGTGGTGGTAGTGGTTGGTTGTTCATTAAAAACTGTATTTCATAACTATCCAATGTGATATATAGATCCCGCTCCTCCCCTTACGCCCCCTCCTCCACCGCTGCTTTACAACCGCAACGCAACGCAAAAAAATATGATAACTACTATTAAAACCAACCAAGCAGCCTGTGCCAGTCGCAGCTCAATGCAGAAGAAGAGACTTAAAGGGTATATCTAAATCCAACCTGTCCCTCGATTATCTTCCCGCCAGCATCAACTCTCTTATTCGCCCTCTTGAACTTGAGCGTCAGGAGGAGGGTGATGCAGATGATGAGGCCGTTGGCAATCATGCACGTCATGATACCAGGAGTGTACTTTGGCTTATCCACCTCCCTGAACACCGTGGATCCGATGATACCTCCAATACCTCCGAATCCGACCAGCGTAGCAGAGCACAGCGCGCGCTTCCACTGCCCACGGATGTTGTTGGCCTGATATGTCATGATGGCTGGGATATTGGCATTCGCGCCAATAGTAGCGAGGAAGACACCAAAGTATCTCGCGCCGTTGTTGGTGCTGAAGCCCAAGATGGGGAGGCCGATGAGGCAGAAGAGAGCGTTGATGATGACGGAGCTGCAGCGGTTGCGGAACTTGTCCGCAAAGACGGCTTGGATGTACATGAAGATGCCCGCAGCGGCGTATGGTGGAGCA
Source organism: Pseudogymnoascus sp. VKM F-4516 (FW-969) (assembly GCA_000750815.1). Lineage (NCBI taxonomy): Eukaryota > Fungi > Ascomycota > Leotiomycetes > Thelebolales > Thelebolaceae > Pseudogymnoascus > Pseudogymnoascus sp. VKM F-4516 (FW-969). The sequence goes on along the minus strand of JPJZ01001133.1, from coordinate 41,241 downwards.
ACGAGACATTGTGCCTTTGCGACATCGAAGCCCATGCCGAACATGAGGATGACGGGGAGGAAGTAGGCGATGGCGTAGGAGGTGGTGGTGCACAGGCCGAAGAGGGCGGCGAAACCCCAGACCTTGAGGTCGCCGGCGTGGCGCAGGTATTGGCCGAGGTTGAATTCTGGGGCGACGGTGTCGGCGCGGTCCTGCTCGATGCGCGCGATCACGAAGTCGACTTGCTTGTCGGTCAGGAAGCCGCGGGCGCCCTTGGCTTGGTCGGGAAAGTCGACGAGGAGGAGGTAGCCGGCTACGCCGAGGCAGCAGGTGAGGATGCCCTCCATCTGGGGGGTGTTAGTTGGGTGTCTGAGAATGAAAAAGAAGGAGGGGTGGGGGTGGGCTTACGATGAAAATCCAGCGCCATCCTTCGAGGCCGGCTAGGCCGTTCATTTGCATCAGGCCGTATGCGAGGATACCGGCGAAGGCGGAGGCGCCGGAGCCGATAAGGTAGAAGACTGAGTAGCGCTTCTGGAGCTCAAAGCGGGAGTACCAGGTCGACATGAGGTATACGCAGCCGGGGAAGAAACCGGCCTCGAGGACACCGAGGATGATGCGCAGTCCAACCATCTCAGTCCAGTTCTTGACGAATCCGAAGGCCTGATGTGTGTGTTAGTTGGAAGTTCGGCTGTCAATTGGGCGGGAGGGGGGAACTCACGATCATGATGCCGCCCCAGAGGATTGTGATGGCAGCGAGGAAGATGCGGGGGCCAATCTTGCGCATGATGACTGTTGCGGGCGGCTGGCAGATGACATATGGGATGAAGAAGATGAGGGTGATAACACTGTATCTGTCGATTCCCTGTGTCGTGAATTTGAGGTCGCGGCTCATACTAATGAGAAGTCAGCATTGGCGCATCGCAAAAACAGTCACACCCAATTGTATGGACTCACCCAGCAATGTTGGCGGCACTCAGATTGGTGCGGTCCATCAAACTGATACAGTACATGGCGCCGAGGGTGAGCACCAGGCGGCGATCAACGCGGTGCATGATGCTGCGCTGCTCTTTGTGGGTGAAGCAGGTGATGCGCGGGTCTTCGTAGCCTGGGGCATTTTCGGGGGCATTCTCGTCGTGGATGGTCATGCCCGTCTTCTCCATGTCGGAGCCGGCCTTGCCATCCTGGCTGCCATGGCTATCAACGGCGACAGGGTCGGCGACCTCGGCGGCGCCATCGGCCTTCTTGGAGAAAAGCCCTTTCATGGTGGGCAGGTCGCTGTGTCAACTCTATCCGGTGTGTGAGGTGAGAGGGGTGAGGCAGAGAGAGGGAGAGAGAAAGCGTGAGGAGGAAGTCTGACTTTTTTTGAGAAGCAGAGTGAAGTGAGACAGAAGGGATTGAGATAAAAGATTTGGAAAGGATAAATACGACTGCAGATCACCCTTTACTTATGAGGTACGACGCCAGGGAGAGGGAGGGGAGGAGAGGGGCGTGGAACGGACGTGGGCCTTGAGTCTCCACGTATGACACGGAACGGAACTGGGGGAGGAGACATGGAGAAACTGGAGAAGCTGGAGAAAGTGGATGTGAGAGAGCTTGGCGCCCAGAAGTGCGGCATGGTGGAAGTGGACGATAGTGGACGATCGCAACTGTTACCAGAAGAGACGATTATGAGCGGGATTATGTGGTTTGTGTGTGTGCGCATGTGTGTGATTCGAGATGAGCTTTGGGTTGGGGTTGGTTGTTCTGACAATCGACGCGGTAATTGATAGTGCTTGGTAGGTGCTTGGCGGTAGTTAATCGGTATTGAGTTGCAGGGACAGACAGTAAGATCCGTATACAACATACGACAATCGAGCGACAGAGGCGACAAATAGCACTGCCAGCACTGTACTACCACTACTAACTATACTGGTAATACTGTTATTATTACAGTCGAATACTCGTCGAATACTCATTCTTGTCTATCTGGAGTATCTCTGGCGCATCTTTTGGCTCGTGGAGAGGTGGCGACGTGGAGACATGTGGAGGTCAATAGTGGAGGCACATGTGGAGGCATTGTGGCCAAAGAACCACAGAAACAACAGAATGACTGTTGGATGAGGGGTGTCACGGTCCTCAATCCTCACCCCTTGCTTTGTGGTAATGTGCTCCTCCTCTCTCCTCTATTCTTGTTCTTCGCCCCTTCCCCCAGTCAATCTCACATTTGTCAGGTAAGTGACACCTTCTTAGATTTCTCATCTTACAATTTTCTCACCTTGCATGTCTAATTACCACTGTCTCTCCCCGATGTCCCCTTTCGGCAGCTACACCACGCCAATATACAAGCATTCCCACGCCCAAAACGACCAGTCGGAATCCCTCCCTCCTTATTCGGACGAACGAGGCACGGCATGGAGATGTACAGTACGTACGATGCACACCGTGTATACGATATGTACTCCCATAACTTCACCATACGGACCCTTCGGACGGCCGAGACAGACGATTGACTGACTGACTGACCATACGATTGTGGTAATGCAGTGGTAATGCAGGAGCGAGCATAGGTCACAATCACCACTAAAGCAGCCAAGAGCGAATAGCGCCAGCGTCGACAGGGACTATCGTCTTGGAAAAACACTTAGGGGCAATGCGAGCATGCGAGCGTGCACATCTTTCCTTGCGTTCCCTAGGCTCTCCGTCTTTCTCTTGGCCTCCCTTTCTTCTTTACACTCTGTGTAGTCTGCCGATGTATACGTACTGTGTCATCGTATACAGATCACCACACAGCATCATCAAATACCAAACTATCATCCCAGCAACTCTCGTGCGATGATGATATGAATCCTATACTCTATCCCTCTAGCATTCCCCCGAGTGGACCCCCCTACCCCCCTCACAACCAGAGTGCGGGGAAACAAGTGGGCCGGAACTCTCTCTTCCACCTCTCAACCAATAATATCCCCGCAAATCGGGAACCTCGGTGACACCTCGGTTGCGACTGTGGGCGTCTTCAAATGCGGGGTTCGCGCGCCCATCCCCTTCTAGGCCTGGGCTATGCTGGATTAGGGAGTCTGGGGTATGGTTAGTGTTAGTAGTGGCAGTAGGTTATCGTCAGAGTGCGGGCGGGTGAGAAAGGGTGGCTTTGATGACAGTGTACTTTGTGCTATCCATGGCAGTTTGTATCCATGGTATCGAAGGGTTGAAACATGCTCTAGCCTCCCCGAAACCACGTTGTGAGGTGATGCATGACAGCATCGGAATGAGGATCTCTGGAACCCTTGGATCCCGAGATCGAAGAGGGTGTTCCAGGCTACGCCACGAAGAGTTCATAGTGCTATTTTTACAAGAGAGCTTCCGATATACTTCAGATACAATGAGCAGCCAAGCAAACTGCTCGCGCGACTTCCGTCTCCTTTCAGTCAGCCACCTACCATAGTATACCTCCTCCTCCTCCCCAATGCCTCGGGACAAGCTTCCCCCGCACGCAAATAACGCACAAATCAGCCACCTCCAAAGCCACCTCCACCTCCTCTCCAATCCAGGCCCAAACCACTCTACACACACCGTCACCACCGTATCACCCATCCCACCCACCGCTCATCCCCCACGTCCCCAGGAACTGCCGAACTGCTCCCTCCCTCCCACCACGTTTCGTTCCCAGTAAGCAAAGACAATCCAGGGTGCACTAGCCCTCCACACCGAGCTAGAGTAGCTCCGTACACTAGCCCCAGCTACCAGCCCGATCTCCTGTAGCTGCCCGCACCTGTTTCGGCGGCGCCGATTCATGGTGGTCCATGCGGTATAGTGTGTGCAGCTTACGAGACCAGGCCAACCCAACCCGCTGCCGAGGGGTGGGGACGGAGGGGAGAGGGTGGAGGCTGAGTGAAGGAGGGAGGGGTAGGTTCGTGGTATAGAGTGGAGGGGCAACGCGAGGCAAACCGACGATAAGTCTGAATACCCTCAGATCCATTCAGTGGAGAGGAGGCGGGTTGGGACCCGATAACACACGAGCGGAACAGCTTGGCGATAACGCGAGTAAGAAACGGGATTCAATGCGTCTGTGCGAGATCCATCTCCCCACAGCTTCAGGCATAGCTCTCGAGACCTAAGCTCTGCATGCCTGGAGTCTATCCAAGCTGGAATCTAGCTCTCTCTTCGCCCTGCCCTTCTCGCACCTAGCTCCTCACCTCTCTCCACCTCCTCACTTATCTCATCCACGCCCCCGCCCCCGCCACCTCCCTCTCTAGCCCTTACTCTTCGCCAACCTCTCCACCTTCTCTCCCCTCCCCACCCTCATCATATCCCCCACACTTGTCTCCGCAATCGCCTCAAGGGCCTCTTTACTCAAGAACGCCTGGTGGCCAGTAATGAGCACGTTATAGAAGCTCATCAGACGCATCAGATCGTCGTCGTGGATGACGCCGCGGCTACCGTCGCGGAAGAAATATTCCTTTTCGCCTTCGTAGACGTCCATGCCCAGGGCGCCGATGTGGCCGGACTTCAGGAAGCGGATGAGGGATTTGGTGTCGATGAGGCCGCCGCGGGAGGTGTTGATTATGACCACGCCTGGCTTGGTGAGGGAGAGCGTTGAGTCGTCTAGGAGGTGGTGGGAGGAAGGGGTGAGAGGGCAGTGAAGCGTTAGGATATCAGCTTCTCTGAGAACCTCGTCCCGGGATTTATAGGTAAACCCATACTCCTGCGCCTTCTCCTCATTGGGATACAAATCATACGCCACAACCTCACATCCAAACCCTCTACTCAGGATCTTCGCGACCAGCAACCCAATTTGCCCGGTCCCGATAACGCCGACTGTCTTGCCGTGCAGATTGAACCCCACGAGGCCGGAGAGCGAGAAGTTGCCCTCGCGCGTGCGGTTGAATGATTTGTGGTATTTGCGGACGAGGGTGAGGAGGAGGCCGATGGTGAATTCGGCGACGGCGTGGGGGGAGTAGGAGGGCACGTGGATGGTTGTGAGGGAGAGGGTGCTGGCGGTGGGGAGGTCGACGTTGTCGGTTCCTGCGCACTGGATGGGGCGGTTAGTATGATAATTCTCCTGTAGCTCCAGCGCTTGAGGTGTGCTATATTTGGGGAGGGCTTACGCGCAGGGCAATGATCTCAACTCCCAATTGTGCTAACTCTTTCAGAACCTAAGATACTAGATTAGTATATAAAAAAGCTCAAGGCGAGTATAGAGCTGACCTCTGCATTCGCGGTATCATTCACGAACAAGGAAACGGCTTTATGGCCCTTAGCCAATGCAACAGTCGAGAGGTTTAACGAGGGCTGGAGGTAGGTTATCTCGAGCGGGGATCCGAGACTTTCATTAACCTTATCGAATGCCTCCTCGTCATACTATATTCGAGCTGTGTTAGCAGTGAGAACGTCGTTGTTCTTTTAGGTACAAGGCCATAACTCACATGTTTAGTGCTGAAGAAGGCGACCTTCATTTTTGCTAGATCTGCTATTGTAATAGCTGCAATTGAGTTGAGACGCGAGATTTTTGGCAAGATATGTCGTATGAGGGGTCGTGTAAATGACATAGTTGTAATCGGTGATAAGCCGCCAAGAATAGACTACGTAGTCTCGCAACCACCAAGGTTGAAGGCTAGCCACGTGATAAGCATGCTGCATTAATTGATGGGGGCGGGACGATGTCTGCCCTCACTGTTACTTGATGCGTTATATTTCGTGCCTCGTATTTCTCTTTGCCATGTGGCCGTGTGTGAGGTTGGTGGTAGGTCTATGCACTGTGTAGCACTGCCAAATACCAGGTCCTTAAAAGTCGTGGAAACACACAGCGCGGTCTTGAAATATATTTTTATTTCCCTTATGGTGGTATGGTATCTATTCTATTGCTCCTCCCAGATATAACAGCGCTCCCCCAAATCCCAAGGCTAGACAGTAGTAAAGAATACATGTCCAGGCGGGTTACAGAATGACGAATGATGATGAATATATAAGTGAACATCTAGAAATTCTCCTTGCCCCACACATACGACCAATCTGGGTCGGAATACTCGTTACACTTGACGTGCAGCGAGGATCCCAGTCCCTTTGGACCACAGAAGAAGACGCCACTAAACCAGAAGTCAGTACAATAATCCTGTGATAGAGTAGTTAAGGTGGGGGGATGCATACCTCGCGCCAGGACTGTGAATCTTCCTAATACTCCTAAACACAGCACCCCAATTCGGCCTCCCGAAATTCGTCGGCGCCCTCAAGCCCGTAATAGCATCACGATCCGCATTCGCATCATTGATCATGATATTTGTCGCATCATCCGCCTTAATCTTCGCAGTAAGGTAGGTATGGATCTCAATATGATTATCCATATCCTGCGCCTCAATCGCAAGCAACAAGCTACGGAACCACTCGAAACTCCCGAAATCCCTACACACCCAGAAGAAGTACACCTTGCGCAGACGCGTCTTCTTCTGCGGGTAGTTCATGCGGTACCAGATGCTCTTGAGGATCGACGCAAAGGGCGTGACGCCGATACCAGCGCCGACGAGGACAGCAGTCTCGTACTTGAAGACGTCTTCCGAGGCGCTACCGAAGGGGCCGTCGATGTAGACGCGCGGGAGGACGCGGCGGAGGGCGGGGTCGACGGCGTTTGCGTCCGGACTGGCTTTGTTGACGCCGACGACTTGGGAGGCGTCTTTGGTGCCGCCGCGGGGGCGGTCAACTTCGCAACCCAGGGCTTTGCCGACGGCTTTGGTGAAGTCGCCGACCATGCGGATGTGGATGGAGATGTAGTCCTCCTCGGGTGCGCTGGTGAGTGTGAATGGATGGTACTGCCATAGGCTCACCTCGGGGCAGCAGAAGAAGATGTACTGTCCTGCCCTGGTCTTGGTGTGCTCCTTCTTGATCTGGATCTCGCAGACGTTGCTAGGGTGTTGGACAACCTTGGAGATGTACGTCTTGTGTCTTCCACGAATCTCGCGAGCGATTCTCTCCGCAAGGTAGATGTATCCGCCGTACATCCAGTATTGCCAGAAGACACCGATGGCAGAGGAGCCAATAGACACGCAGAATGGCGCAAAGTCGGGCTGGATCATGCAGAAGGCGCCGTGGATCGACCAGAAGAGGAAGAAGACGACGAAGAGATGATGCGTATACCAGAAACGCTCGAAATTCGCTCTGCGGAACTTCTCCATCGACGTGATCGCCATGGCCATCAGAGCAGTCAGCATGACATATCCCGACCACCCTGGGCCAGTCGCGAAATTGGCCAACAAGAATCCGACAAATCCGAGGTTGTTCTTTGCTGCGATCTGGGCAAAGTTGTTCCAATGTGCGATTGTGTGCACCCATGAAAAGAAGACAATCGACCAAGCCGTCATTTTATGGAAGGTGATGTTCTTGTCGAATTGTATAATGCCATTCAGCGGGGTTTTGCGTGCCAGTGAGATGAGTGTCCTGCATACGGGGAACAGGATCACTGCAATATCGAAATGTAGCACTAGAGCTGCTGCTCTAGCAATGGGATATGTGAATCCGAACGTAACTCTCCCATTTTGTAAATTATCTTTCAATTGGTAATTCATGAAACCGAAGGCGAAGACCATTGCGTGGATGGCTGCGAAGACAAACACGAAACTATAATTATATTAGTGGTTTGAGCGAAGAATAGGAGGCACAAACATACAATCGCCTGTAACCTTCGTTGACCATCCACTTGTCAAATTTCTCTTTCCAGTTGTAGTCCCTCTTCGTCTCAGCATTCATCTCTCCAGACATTAACATCCTCGTCAATGGCGGCCATCTTGCTCTCTCCGACGGCCTGTCCTCCAAAGCATAAGGGTTTCTCGACATTGTTGCTTTTGTTGGAGCCTTCGCTAGATGTGCTCCTGAATTATCCTGCGGTCTGTATCCCTCTCTTCTTGGAGTATCGGAATTCGAGAGGTTGAAGCGGTATTAGGTTTTATAGTATATACAATATGTCGTCAGAGCCAGCTGAGAGCTTGGTTAAGTTGTTAAAGTAGGGGCCAGCCTATGAAGAAATGAACGACGAAGCCTGCTCACAAACATCCGTCAGCGCTCTGCAAAAACAGGAGCAGTCAAAGGGGACGTGGAAGAGATACATACCTGTAAGCGCCTCTGTATATAATGAATTACAGGCGTGGCCAAAGAGCAGCAAAGGAGGCACGCAAACAGTGACTGAAAAGAGCAAAGAAAGAATGTGACACTTTATGCGCCCACAAGACGAAAACAGACCTACCTATGAGAAGGACTCGTACGAGAAGTAGTATCCAGAACCCTTCGAGTCTCAAGATTAGGGCAAATGCGCCGGCGCCACTCCCGACTCCCATGGTCGAAACAACAGCGCCCTCGCTCCCATGGCCTAGATGGCCGCTTCGGGCCCATATCCTAGGCGGGGCAAGGGAGCTGGCAGCTCAGCGCGCCCATCTGCAACATGCTTTGGCGCATCGGCGGTCGTTGACAGGTGCGAACGGCGAGCGCAGGCCCACTATCGCGAGAGCTCAGTCGCCGCATGCCACAGGCTTGGGCATTCTGCCGCTCGAATCAGCCCATTTTTCGTGGATGAAGGAACTCTCAAGCACTTGGCTATGTCTGTGCAATGGTATTGCTGGAGCTCATGGCGAGGGCGCGGGGTGTTTGATTGGCTCATTTGGGGTGTCAAGCGAGGAAGGGTGCCATGGTGGCTCGGGGGTTGTTTGAGGTGTGGTTTCGTGACATGGGTGTGACACGATCTTGATACAGACAACGCCTAGATCGCCCACAGTCGACACAGATTATGAGGACCCAAGTTTCTGTTCTTGCAATGCTCGAGTTGAGGTTTGAGTTTGGAAACAATTCGATTGTGGTTTGCAGTTACTGCCAAAGCCAAGTTTTATTACCCTTGCCCTTGCCACCTCGTGAGCCGCCGATGACAGGAACCCAAACTGTCAACGTCGTCTGTAACTCTATATTGTCTACGGCATATACTAAACAAGGTGTGGTGCTTCAAAGTAGGGGTCCAGCTACAGTATACGTCAAAGACTCACAGCGATTAGGAGTCACAAAAGAGAGTTATAATATAGAATATATTAAACTCCGAATGACTATCATCCCCCTTCAACAACATGCCACCATCCCATTTGCACACCTCACAGTTCCAGGCATGTTACGCTCCTCGGAATTCTCCCCTTGCAAACAGGCCATAAGTTCAGTGATGTTTTAATTGCGAATTTGGAAGATTAAAGTCTGCCTGCGCAAGATCATTTAGCCTCCCTGATCCCATCACTGAACGTACATCCACCGCGACCCGTCCCCGTGAAGTCCACAACTTGCTCACTCCTTTGCCCTAGAGGCATGCATAACCAGACCGAATGTGTTGACAGGAACAGTTGCGCCAGCTAATCCATAAACGCGAGTAGAGAATATCCCCCATAAGCCATCTAGATAGCGTACTTGCGGGTCCACTCCCTTGCCGTGGCCTCGTACCTGGCACGATCGGTCTTGTAGACGTGTGCGATCTCTGGGACGAGCGGATCATCCGGGTTGGGGTCCGTCAACATGGAGCAGATGGAAAGCAGAACTGCATTCGTTAGTATGTCATCTAACTATGATCAGCCTGTAAAATCTTACCTTTGGAGATGGTAAGAGCCGGGCTCCATTGGTCCCTGAGGATGTCTAAACAGATGCTGCCGTTGGAGTTGATATTAGGGTGGTAGATGCGGGTTGTGAAGTTGACCTTCGGAGGCTTGAATGGGTAGTCTGTTGGGAAGTGGATGGCTAAGAAGAATACACCTCCGGAGTATGGCGAGTCGGACTGTTCATTGCGTTAGTACACATCTCGTCATCGCCTGATGTATTTCGACTCGACCAGATTTTGGTCTGGTCTTGGGTATATCGAAGTAGACAGTTTCGCAGAAGTTTTCGATTGGAGATTACTTACAGGTCCCATAATCGTTGCCTGCCAGTGGAACTATTGATGGATTAAAGTCAGTTCAAATTCTTCAGCTGTTGATGACCAAATCGGCGCATGTCCTCGTCAAAGAGAGCGGGACAGAGGCCACGGTCGTAGGAATCGAGGTAAATGGGCACAAACCAAATCATCTCCAATAGGTCCAGCCGAGCACGAGGACGGGGGATCACTGTAACACAAATGTCAGTCTCAGTCCGGCTTCAAAATGGTTCGTGGGTGGCGTCCACGATGTCCAGTTGACGACCCCGCGTTTGGCCCGACGGCCCCGCAGGGGACCAAAAGGATAAAGTAGGGATTCACGAGTCGATGAACATACCGGCCGAGATCGTTCAGTTCCTTGTTAATTCTCTTGAGCGCCATGACGACTTTTTTGTGAGGTTATGAGGGTGTTCGTTCAGTGTCGTGGTGACGAGAAAGTCGGACTGGTGAGCGGGAAACGGTTCAGGCTACGGCGGTTAGCGTCGAAAAGGCGAGAGAGGGGAGCTGAGGCAATGAAGTAAGGCTGAGCTCAGGCTGATTATGGCGTACCTATGGTTTTATGGGAATCGCAAGATTCACGACGATATTTTGAGGTAACAAGAGGTACCTCAATATGTTGATGAGTTGATATCAGGGGGAAGTTGCGGTGTTGTTGGAGCTGAAGAATGGGCTTGCCAACAGAGAGAAAACAGATTTAGCGTCCAGGCTCGCCTCACGCCCGCCGCCCGATTCAACAATCGGCGCCTATAGGTCGCCGTCGAATGATTTACATACTTTCTACATGTATCTATGGCTTACTATGAGTACTATTAATTCACAACTTTAACCTATTATTGAAGTGATTATTAGTGATTATTAAACCCACGGAAAAAAGTTTAATCAGCCTAACGAATTCATAAACTTTTTATTATTTTGATCGTACATATGATCGTACATATAATGTCCCGCACCATGAGATATTGATACACTCTCGTCCAAGATTGCGAGTCGCTAGCCCCGCCACACATCTCATCTATGACGTCCGTTCATTGTCCCGCCGGGAACCGAATAGGGTAATATTGGTCACGAGGGAATATGCCCCTCGGATGTCGCGAGGGCTAGTCAAATATAAGTAATTTATAATATAGGAATCGGGATATTGTCAAATTATTTTCAAATTATTTACTATGGTAGAAGTTTATCTACATTTTTTCTTTCTATGCGAATGCCTGAACACCCGTGATGGCTCTTCCGAGAATAAGAGCTGTGGCGAATTGTCAGTAAAGTTCTTCATGAAATAAATACATAGTCAGATTTGTAAGCTTACCGTGAATGTCGCTCTGGCCTTCATAAGTTTGAGTCACAAAGAGGTTGGCCACGTGCCTCCCAATATGGTATTCATCACTGGCGGCATTGCCACCAAAGATTTCTTGCAGAGTCCTCGAATTCGCCAGGGCACGGTCGCAGTTCTGTCTCTTGATCATACTGATCATCTCTGGCGCCGCCTTGCCCTCATCCTTGAGCCGACCAACCTGGATACTTGCCAGGATACCGAACGCAGCATCTGTCGAAGCATCCGCAAGCTTCTTCTGGATGAGCTGGTACTTGGCAAGAGGGTTGCCCTTGAACTGCGTCCTCTCGAGGGAGTACGTCCTTGCCTTGTCGATACAGTCCTCCAAGGCTCCCATCACCCCCCATGAGATGCCGTATCGTGCACTGTTCAGACACGAAAATGGTCCTCTCAGTCCCTCTACCTCAGGGAACATGTTCTCCTGTGGCACTGGGCAGTTATCGAGTTGAATCATACCCGTTATCGATGCTCTTAGGCCATTCTTGTTCTTAATTGCTGGCGTCTCCAAAGTACCAGCTGGGCACTGCGATCTCTCGACAACGAACCCTCTGATCTTGCCCGTCTCCTGGAGCTTAGCCCAGATAATGAAGACATCCGCGATTGGCGAGTTGCTGATCCAGGTCTTCGCTCCTGAGAGTGTGTAGTATCCCTTCTTCGTTGGGTGCGGTTTCGCGACAGTCTCCATGGATCCTGGATCACTTCCATGGTTTGGCTCTGTCAAGCCAAACGCACCAACCCACTTCCCCTTCGCCAGCTTAGGAAGGAACTTGTCCTTCAGCTCTTGTGTCCCGTGTTCGTATATAGGTCCCATAACTAGAGATGACTGGACGGACATCGCTGATCTGTAACCACTGTCCACACGCTCCACTGCTCTTGTAATAAGCCCAGAGGCAACGCTGGACACGCCGGCGCATTCATAGCCCTCGATTGTAGCTCCAAGCAGACCGAGCTCTCCCATCTCTTGTAAAATGTTCTTGTCGAAGTCCTCATGGCGGTATGCATCTGTCAGGACGTTAGCTACGGATGTAGTTCTGGGAAGCTACAGAACTTACCGAGGACTCTAGGCATCAATTGCTCTTGGCAATATGATTCAGCCGTCTCCGAAACTGCCAATTCCTCTTCAGTGAGCAGGTTCTGGGAGCCTAATGGATCATTCCATTGGTATTTTGGAGCAGCAGCGGCCGCAGCATAGGCTCTGACTGACGGCCTGGAAGCAGCCGCCAATTGCTTTCCAGAGAATCGGACAAGGGGCTTGAACATATTGTAAACTGAGGAGCGTAATATGAAATATATCAAACGACACAGATACGTTGTCTTTACTTAAATAACCCTGGGTTCCGACTCCTGGCTAGCAGCGGTTATCAAAGCTAGTGGCGGCCGTTCGTGGGGAAAGCCACTCGGCAGCGAGAACGGCAAGAAACACTAATTTGTGCCTCGGCGAGAGGTTAATATCACTCAACTTGGCTAGATATTTCACTTAAAGTCTAATATGGCTTAGTAGAGACTGATAGGATGTAAAATCATTTTATTTTGTACGTAATTCATGAGTTTTTACTCTCCTTCAGAGCAATTTGGGCGCGAACGGCTGTTGGGGATTGTCCACTCATCTCCAACTCTCCCCCGCACTTCTTGATTCGTTGATGCCTCAGGCATAACTAATTAAGCAGGGGTGCCTACAGATAATGTTCGTCGCGTACCCTATCGCGTCTGAACGTCATTAACGCGGGTCGCGCATTCAAACGAACTCAAGGTCAAATATTTCTCTGCAAACGACGCCTCCCAGACCGAAATCCGACAAGCCGATTGTTGAAATTACGACGCAAAGACACTCAAAGTTCAACCCAGAGGCAACGCTACCATGGGTATCAAGCAGCTTTTCTCCATCATCCGCGATGAAGCCCCTCAGGCCATCAAGGAGGGTGAGATTAAAAATCAATTTGGGCGGAAAGTAGCAATTGTACGGCTTGTTCAACTCCTCACATCGTGCATCAGCTAATAGTGTACAGGATGCGTATGCTACCCCTATTCTTTCCCATCGAATATATCTAATTTGAATCCCGAATATAGCTCCATGTCAATTTACTCCTTCCTCATCGCCGTCCGATCAGAGGGCCAGCAACTAATGAACGAGTCCGGAGAAACCACTTCCCATCTCCTAGGCATGTTCTACCGCACCCTCCGCATCGTCGACAATGGCATCAAACCCGTCTACGTCTTCGACGGCGCACCACCAAAACTCAAGTCTGGCGAACTCGCCAAGCGTTTCGCGCGCAAGGCAGAAGCGACCGAGGGGCTCGAAGAAGCGAAAGAAACAGGAACAGCTGAGGATGTTGAGAAGTTCTCCAGGCGCACGGTTAGGGTGACTAGAGAGCACAACGCGGAGTGCCAAAAGCTGCTCAAGCTGATGGGGATCCCGTATATTATTGCACCAACGGAAGCGGAGGCGCAGTGTGCGGTGCTGGCCCGGGCTGGAAAGGTGTATGCGGCTGCAAGTGAGGATATGGATACGCTGTGCTTTGACTCGCCGATTCTCCTGCGCCATCTCACTTTCAGTGAGGCGAGGAAGGAGCCTATCCAGGAAATCCATGTTGACAAGGTCCTTGAAGGCTTGGGCATGGACCGCAAGCAGGTACTACCCTATTTTTACACTAGACTCCCCTTGCCATTTACTGACATATCTAGTTTGTCGACCTCTGCATCCTTCTTGGCTGTGATTACCTCGATCCCATCCCCAAGATCGGCCCCAACACGGCTCTCAAAATGATCCGTGAACACGGATCTCTCGAAAAAGTGGTAGAGTGGATACAAAACGATGATAAGAAGCGCTATACCATCCCAGAAGACTGGCCATACGCCGACGCGCGCGAGCTTTTCTTCCACCCCGATGTCCGATCCGCAGACCACGAGGACTGCGACTTCAAGTGGGAGGCACCCGACGTCGAGGGGCTCATCAAATTCCTCGTCGTCGAGAACGCATTCTCCGAGGAGAGAGTCAGGAGCGGAGCAGCTAAACTGCTGAAGAACCTCAAGTCAAGCCAGCAGGCGAGACTCGAGGGGTTCTTCAAGCCGATTCCCAAGACCGATGAGGAGATCAAGAACCTGAAGAGGAAGAATGAGGAGAAGGCTGAGGAGAAGAGGAAGAAGGCTAAGGAGGATAAGAAGGCCGGTAAGGCGGCTAAGGCGAAGCCGAAGATGAATAGGTAATCCGTCTACTCTAATTGCACGAATCGATGTAGGATGAGGGGGGGATACACGTTTGCTATTTGCATTGCATGGGCTGGCGGTTGGGAAATGGTTTGCTTTTGGCGTTGCTGGCGAACAAGGGGGGTGGATGGAGTGTGGCATATTACCTAGGCACTTTGCTTTGAGCAGGCAGGACTTTAGGGATTCATATCAGCTTGTTATATATCAGCATGCTGCTAAAATAGATGACATTTCTGATGGATCTGTTGATGGATGAGATGGCTTTGTCGTGAGGCGCAGCGCCAAGTACAGTCATCTCCCGGGCTTCCCGCGGCGCACAAATAATTAGAATGACTTGTGTGACTATTTCTCCTTCCAGGGACGATATTTCGGGGGGGGGGTTAAGTAGGCCATCAATACATACAAATGCTCGCAGAGATGTCGCGCCTACAGTTTTTGGAAAGCTAGAGCGAAGAGTCAGGCTGAGGTTTCGTTTGGGGTGTCACTCCTGAGTGTCTTCTGCCTAATTGCAGACGCCTCACCATCCCAGTCAACAAACCAGGTAAATAATACCGGAATTGCAGCCTTTCCAAGAAGTTGACAATAGAACCAGAACCTGCTCGCTGCCTTTGAAACGTTGGGGGTTGAGGATATTATTGAGGATACCGGTGACGATACACGTCGGTCAGATCGTTGCCAAGGGGCTGACTCCTCGACATTGCGATATGAAGCGCCCCATCCGTGTCTTGTTATAAAAATTTCATCGTTATTGATAAGTGAGAGGCCAGAGAGATAGAATAAAACTAAACCGGTATGAATCCAAAGCTCGTGGCGTCGTCATCTTCATCGTCTCTGCCAACGTTGTATTTGTGACATGAAAGATGATGACGAACACCCAGTCGCAAGTGAAATAACAGACGAAGTAGAGGTGACAGCATATCAAATAATTGAAGTCGTTTAGATATATTCATTCAGCAGACACTATCTGATTGTAGTTCAAATAGAAGTCTCTGAACAAAGTGTGTAGATTCAGTTGGTGGTATGAGTGACGCGATGCGCGATGTAGTTGTGCGACCGAAGAACATCACATGGAGTGAATGGAACAGAAGAAGGCTCAATCATCTCTGAATACATCAAAAATCTCATGAAATAGTGACGAACAGTAATGGAATAGAATCACTTACTTTTGTAATGAATAGAGAATGTTTCGTGGTAGGACATGAAGAGTTGTCCATCAGCCACCAGGTCAAAGGTGCATCGCGACGCGATCAAAGACAGCCAGACTTTGTCTGAAGGGTAGACTCGACATATGGCGTATATCTATTATTATTTTGGCAGAAATGTATGAAATGGACACTTACTAGATCATTGCGATGGTTTTTGAGCCTTATCGGATGGAGGTGCGGTTGGGGATGTGAATGCGCCCGAATGGTTGCGAGATCTCGACGCTTCAACAATTGCTTCATTTTCGACCATAGAATCACTTCGATGATAGCGCAACCACACAAACCCAAGACGTTATAAAAACTAGATCAAAATCACCGGAAGACCTCAATAAATGGTTTTGAAGCAGTAAACAACAAAAACAAAAGAACTGGGTCGTCTACTGGGCGTTGAGCGTTGAACTGTTCGAAGTCGTGGAGCAAGACCGACAGCCAAACCCCTCCACAGCCTCGTGGAGTTATCACATTTTATCATATCGCGGCTTAGAACATGCGCATTAATGGGGATCGATCAGGGAAAGATACGGGCTTCGCACAACACATTCACAGAGCCATTAAAAGCACATTCACGATCTGACAATGAATCTCTTCCATCCTCGACAAATGCCAAAATGTGGGCGATGCCAAAGCCGACTGTGGTGGGTGAGCTGGGTGAGCGCAATGAGGAGGGGACGTCGAAGAATTGGAACCACCATGGTACACGGGTTGGGAGTTACCGCGTGATCTGGTAGCGGCGGAAGGCTGTGTTCGCCTCTCATTGGCTGAAATCGACTTTGTTTTGCCTGGAAGGGTACTAACTTCCGGCCTAATGCAGGTTAGCGCGATACATTGGTCGAGGTGATCTGTGAATCTGCTGTTGATAGCTTTCGCGAGGCAGAACATATAAATTGGCCCCTCGCCCACTTCCATGTTGAGAACTTTTCGAAACCCGTACACAACCAACCCCGCACATCCACAATTATACCGACAATTCTATTCAAAAGTTCCTTTGGATCTTAAGATAATCCTTTACTACACTCAATACTTATAAAGTAACCTTCACACTATCATCAACATGCCTCCAAAGAAGACCGAATCTGGTGCCGCGAAGAAGTCCACTTCTGCTGGTCACTCCTACCAGGTATGTTATAATCTATTCTCCAACCACAACACTTTTATATAATCGCAATATCACATTGCATTCTTCAATTACTCATGCTGATGGTCTACGTTTTTAGGATATGATTAAGGATGCCATCATCAACGTAAGTTATCTGGCGCATCGCGTCCGCGCGTTCTCGCTTGTTGACATCGAGTCGCATTGCGACCGATGAAACCACAACACCAGCCACTCCACGAATATATGCTGACGCGTCTTTTCAATACAGCTCAAGGAGAGAAATGGCTCCAGGTTAGTTTTGACTCCTTTGATTTTTGCGCGTCGTACTTTGTTTATGCATTGTCGTCGCGTACGTGAGAACCATTACTAACGCTCCTTCCAGCCGTGTTGCCCTGAAGAAGTACGTCAAGGCCAACAACAACATCAATGCCACCGACAAGATGTTCGACTCGCTCTTCAACAAGGCGCTGAAGTCGGGTGTCGAGAAGGGAGAGTTCGCCCAGCCAAAGGGTAAGTTATCAAAATTCGCCACATTGATGTCGCGTCCCATTCCTGCCTCCCATCAGCCACGTGATTACCTATATGTTACTGAGTGACATGCGGAATTACTTTGACTTTATTCATCTACCCTGCATGTTAAATACTCTTCCCGATCAACTCAACTAACTTGTCATCAGGATCGTCTGGCGGAACCAAGCTTGCCAAGAAGGAGCCAAAGCCTGCTGCTAAGCCCGCTGCCGCAAAGCCAAAGGCAAAGGCTGCCCCTGCCAAGAAGGCCGCAACCACCAAGAAGGCTGCACCAAAGACCGCTGCCAAGCCCAAGGCCGCTGCCACCAAGAAGACTGCTGCCAAGCCAAAGGCTGCTGCACCAAAGAAGGCTGCTGCCACCAAGGCCAAGAAGCCCGCTGCTAAGAAGGATGTCCCCGCCGTTGTTGACAAGCCAACTGTCCTCGGCAAGACCAAGTCCGGCCGCGTAACCAAGACCACCGCGAAGACCCCCGTTGCCAAGAAGGCTGCGCCGAAGAAGCCAGCTGCTAAGAAGGCTGCTGCTTGAACTTGACATTGTTCATGGTAACGGCTCTTTTTATCAATGACTTCGTGGCGTTCGGGGAGTTTCAGCGCGGCAGGGTGATCAATATCGCTTGTGTCTGATTATTCGGGACTTTTCGGTTGGGAATATGCTTGTATGGGGTTTTCTGCTATCATACTCATGGGATATGAGGTGTGGGTTGGGCAACTCCAGGAAGCACGGAGGAACATGTTTATTCGCGTTATTGTAGCTAGGGATCCCCGACCTTGTATGGGTAATGGTTGTGTTGAGGATTTTTCTATATCCTACACCACCGGATTTCTGAGGGTTATGACAATAGGGGCTTTAACTGGTTGTAATTTGGCGCGAAGGGTGGTGGGTTGGGATGATGATGCTATTACTGGATGGCTTTGTACTTATACCAGATGCAATGATGATTATTGATCAGTTTTAATATTCTGTTTTTAACATGAGTCTTTTTTCGTTCTGTGCATGTGATGTATGTGAATAATAGCGCTTTGCGTGGGCCATCGTCGATCATTGTAACCTTGGGAATACTACCCTCCACTGAACAATTGAACATCTTGTGGGGATAATGCAAGGCCTTGTTGAAGTATGGTTCTTTAGATGATAACCTATATTTATTCGTGTTATAGCAGGACTAATATTCTCGTGTCAATTGTCGAAATCCTGAAGGGATGGTAGATATAATATCTGTTCAATATATTCAAATACACGAATATAATTAGAATACCAACGAAATATATTCCAAAATATACTTTACAACAAACCGGATCTAATTATTACCAATAAAATGACTGTCAATCAGGACGATAACATATATATTTCTGTACGATAACTGCTTCACATCATAGGGAGTTTGAGTATTGATTATATAAATCAACATATTCGGCAGTTCTCTCAGCGTCGCCCGGCGGTCACGGACGAGGCTATCACCTGAAAATAACTGATAGAGCGGTATCCGGAAGTGATACGGCATCAATGAAGTAAGGAACATGCATTTTCCGGCATTGTAAACAACATATTGATGCTTGATTGATTGGATCTCCCTTCCAGGAGTATGCGGGTTTGTGTACGCATCTGCAATATATTGGGTTATTTTGAGTACTTCGCGCGCACGGCTGCACTAACAACCTGTTGGTCCCTTGCCCAGTCGTGTGGTGTGGCTGAGGACCGGCTGAACCATGCCAATACGACGTTCAATTTCCCGATGGAATTGGTAGATATTAATATACCAATAAACCATATTAGCTTCTTGCTTTCCTCAACAATCATTTCCTTTTCTTACTTGACTCTAAACAAAGTTATCGAGACTCAAGAGCGAAAGATACGCGTCCTCGTGCACAATATTTGCGGAAACGATCGTCAGGACAGAAGTAACGAAGGGCGGCTGTGTTTTGCCAAGGTTCCCGCGCAACCGACGCTAGATGACTTGTTCGACCAGCCCAGCGGTGACAACAACCTCATAACCCTCAAGTTATCACGACCACGCATTGTTATATCGAGGGACGAGTGGGGGACAATCGATTGAAGACTTCGCTACCCTCAGCTGACGAGCCACATAGGGGACGGCAGGTGGCAACTGTAGGGCCACAGCCAACTCCCTACGTGCCAACCGCCGTGGTCAAAGCCGGCAGCGACACCTTGAATTCTCGATTGGTCTCGTTGCAGTACCCTATACGGTGCAAACGAGATGCCATCATTCCACTCCGATGAGTTGAATAACAGGACACTGGATGACCCCTTCTTCCACACCCTAAACGACACCCGTCAGATGCAGGAGAATGCGGCGGCCCTGAAGAATTGGCCTCTCCAACAACCGACAGTACGTACGAACTATGAGACGACGCCGCCCAGGACTCCTACCGACTCTCTCGATTCCATGAACGACGAGACCTCACCCCCTGACAACGGCGGGATGTACACCGACCCGGGGTTAAGCGCGGTGCCGAATGGGAGGTCAGCCAGAAACAGTTGGGAGGACCGACTGGTTCGCAATACAAACGCTCTATCCATTAATGGCGGCATGGCTGGAATCCCCGAGAACGGCACAAAGGGCCCGGAGCCACATAATCGATCGTCGAAGTCCCTGTCGACAGAACGGAACTCGTTTGGCTTGGCAAATGGAGCCCCGTTACAGCCACAAGTCACTGCGACCGAAGTTGGCAACGCCTCACTATATGCCAATGGACACAACGAGAGCTACAAGCGGCTGTCCCCTCCTCCCTCTTCCTATAATCCGCAAAGTACTGGTCCCCTCACTTATACCAGTTCCTTGGTTGGAAACATGAAACAACTCGACTCACCTCCATCATCCCAGAATGCTACTGCAGGTCTACTCTCCACCCCCGACAACCATCTCAGAGCCCCCAGCGTTGGACAGCCGGGGTCATTACAGAGTCCTGCAGGACCACCTCAGCTTAAACACCGTGTACCGAAGATCGGACCGCCACGTGCATCTACAGATGATGCTGCGATGGCAAGTGGCCGATTCTCCCCTATAGGCGCGTCGAATATGCGCCGAGGTTCTCTCAGCATCAATAGACGCAATACCCAAAGCATCCATTCAAATATACCCCATGAAGATATAGCGCAGGACGAAGACGCCCTAAGGTGGGCAGAAGCGATACGGCAGAAGAGAGCAAGTAAGCGGAAGCGGAGAGATGAAGAAGACGAGGATAGAGTGGTGGTAGGAACGAAGGTCGACCAGAACCATGTCAATTGGGTCACAGCATACAATATGTTGACTGGCATCCGGTTTACTGTGTCAAGGACAAATGCGAAGTTGGATAGGACGTTGACAGACTCCGATTTTGCTGCACGCCACAAGTTTTCCTTTGACATGTAAGTCTATTCTATTGTCGCAGAGTTATATAGTTGGATGAAGGCTGACCAGAACAAGAACGGGGAATGAGTTGACCCCTTCGGCAAAGTATGATTTCAAATTCAAGGATTATGCACCATGGGTATTCCGACGCCTACGAGCCCATTTCAAACTTGACCCTGCGGACTATCTGATGTCGTTGACAAGCAAGTATATCTTGTCAGAACTCGGATCCCCAGGCAAGAGTGGCAGCTTCTTCTACTTCTCTCGAGATTACAAGTACATAATTAAAACCATACACCATGCCGAACACAAACTTCTCCGGAAAATCCTCAAGGACTATTACCAACACGTCGAGCAGAACCCCAACACCTTGTTGTCACAATTCTACGGCTTGCATAGAGTGAAGGTGCCATATGGAGGTAAAATCCACTTTGTTGTCATGAACAACCTGTTTCCACCACACAGAGATATCCATCAAACTTTTGATTTGAAAGGTTCTACGATTGGACGAGACTACAGAGAGGAGAATCTTGTAAACAACCCAAGAGCGACCCTGAAAGACCTCAACTGGCTCAGGAGGAATTACCACCTTGAGTTCGGACCAGAAAAGAAAAACACCTTTTTGGAACAGATGGAGCAAGATGTACGCCTCTTGCAGAAGCTCAAAATCATGGACTATTCTATGCTTGTTGGAATACACGACTTGGGGAAAGGCAACCAGGAGAATCTTCGGGATAAGACGCTCAGGGTATTCCAGCCTGGAGGAGATACATCGCCGGACGATATCGTACCTTCAAACCCTATTTTGACTAGAACACCCTCGAAGTTGGAGACTGCTAGAAAAGCGCAAGAGTTGCGAAAGATTATTAAACAGGAGAAGCCCATTCCTATGGGCGAATCGACCACCAGAATGCCAGATCAGATGGAAGAGAACACCAGTAAACGAGACTTTACGTTCTACAGCGACGATGGAGGCTTTAGGGCCACACACGAGGATAATACTCCTGGCGAGGAAATATATTATCTGGGCATCATTGACTTGCTCACTCACGTAAGTTATCTACCACCTCAAACATGTCTTGACCATGGCTAATAAATACAGTATGGAACTGTCAAGAGACTTGAAAATTTCTGGAAGGGACTTTCTCACGATAAGCAACAAATATCCCCGATACCACCAGTGCCTTACGGCGACCGTTTCATTAAGTTTATTATGGACATAACGAAGTCTCGAGAAGAAGTTCGAGAGGAGGCTGCAGAGAGAGAAGAGGCTCGAGAAGAGGCTCGGCAAGAGACTCTAGAGGAGGAGACTGAGGAAGCGTCGGAGTCCGGGAACAGATAGCGAGCTCGTTGTTACTTTAGGGGTTTACAGGTGTAACTATGAATACAATTAAGGGTTTTAACCACCTGGGGCTGTAATTATAATTACGGTCTTTTAATAAGCCAGTTCTCAGAAATCAAATTAAAGGGGAATTCCATCAGCTTCATTTCAGTATGCTTCATTTTCAGTATAAAATCCCTTATCTACGCACGGACCTTTTTTTTTTCGGGGGCTTTGGGGAAGGCACCAGTTGTACCAATGTACCCCAGGCAGAAAGTGCAATGGAGATTGACATGACGATGCCAAGAAATAACCCCTGCCCACCTGAATCATGATAACTCGTGACACGCAATCACGTGATAATGGGGGCCGATTGCAGATGATGGGGGATCGCCGATAAAGCCCTGGGCGTCACTCCGTTGATTCCAAGGCTGATACGAGTAAGAGTCGCCACGTCTGCAGTGCACCACGTCAACTTCAAGAGATCATATTACAATAAGGCTCACCGAGGACTCATTTTGCTACATTTGACATTCTTCCTGAGCAAACTTCATTACTGAGTCATCCTCACGTGCACCAATCAGACCCCTCTTTGCTGGATCTATCCGGGAGCCTGCTGCTTAGTTGATGGGCTGGCTTGCCACTTCAAACCAAACCACTCACTCCCGAAGCAAAACTTCACCATTTCACCCTTGACGAGGAAGAGAAAAGCGGCGGAAGCGTTATCGTCCTCACTCACGTATAGTTTACCACCCAGCAAGAGGATTGCTTCCGCCCTTTCACCACCGGCGACTACGACGAGCATGGCGGATTCAGACGAGTACATGTCTGGGATGTCGAGCGAAGATGATATCCTGCAGGATGAGTCTGAGAACGAGTCTGGAGATGGTGAGTAGTTGTCCTTGGTCGTTTGCTGGAGAAACAAGGCTGACGTATGTTGTGCGGCACAGATTTCGGATTCGATGAGCCAGAGCCTGATCTAGAAATCTCGCAGAAAGAGTCTCCAAGAGAGAAGAGAAAGCCATTCGAAGTTACCTATAAAGTCTACCACCCGGAGGATATACAGAAGCAGCAGGATGAGTTAATCGATGAGGTTAATATGATCCTTGACTTAAAGAAGGAAGATGCGGCAATCTTATTACGACACTTTAGATGGAATAAGGAGAGGTTGATTGAAGACTATATGGACAGGCCGAAGAAGGTCTTGGAAGATGCTGGATTGGGGCCACGCTCCGAAGGGCCGCCTACACTACAAGTCATCCCTGGCTTCGTGTGTGATATCTGCTGCGAGGACGAGGCTGGGCTCTTGACATTTGCCATGAAGTGCGGTCACAGATACTGCGTCGACTGCTACAGGCAATACTTGTCACAGAAGATTAAGGAGGAAGGAGAGGCTGCCCATATCCAGTGTCCACAAGACGGATGCAAGCGAATTATGGATTCGAAGTCAATGGATCTCCTCGTGGCGTCGGAGTTGAACAGCCGATATCACGAATTGCTTACACGGACCTATATCGAGGACAAGAACGCATTGAAATGGTGTCCGGCTCCAGACTGCGTAAACGCTGTCGAATGCAAGATCCAGAAGCGTGATCTGGACAAGGTGGTGCCTACGGTGGCTTGTGACTGTGGGTACCGCTTCTGCTTCGGATGCATTCTCACAGACCATCAGCCGGCTCCTTGCGACCTGGTAAAGAGGTGGCTCAAGAAGTGCGCTGATGATTCCGAGACTGCGAACTGGATCTCCGCCAACACCAAGGAATGTCCCAAGTGCAATTCGACAATCGAGAAGAACGGCGGTTGCAACCATATGACCTGCCGGAAGTGCAAGCATGAGTTCTGCTGGATGTGCATGGGCCTATGGTCGGAGCACGGGACGAGTTGGTACAACTGCAATCGCTTCGAAGAGGGCAGCGGATCCGATGCGCGAGATGCCATGGCCAAGTCCAGGGTATCGCTCGAGAGATATCTTCATTACTACAACCGTTATGCCAACCACGAACAATCGGCAAAACTTGACAAGGATATTGCGACGAAGACCGAGAAGAAGATGGTTCAGCTACAGTCAGCGTCCGGACTCTCGTGGATCGAAGTTCAGTACCTTAACTTGGCATCGCAGGCTCTCCAAACTTGTCGCCAGACTTTGAAGTGGACCTACGCATTCGCCTTCTACCTTGCGCGCAACAACTTGACCGAGATGTTCGAAGACAACCAGAAGGATTTGGAAATGGCGGTTGAGAACTTATCGGAGATGTTCGAGAAACCAGTAGGGGAACTGGCTGATGTCAATCTCAGGGTCGATATCATGGACAAGACGTCGTATTGCAACAAGCGCCGTGTCATTTTACTCGCCGACACGGCCGACAATCTGGCAAATGGTGTGTGGTCCTTCAATGGGGATTATAATGGCACCGACTAGCTATTTTTTATTTAATCGCCCCGCTGTCTTTATATTGCGGCTCTCTTGATGCTGCATGGCATAGTGGTGCCACCAAGGTTGACGGTTTTTGGGCTGCTTATCGTTGTTTCTCACAAGAGCATCGCTGACGGTCAATATTGCAGGGGAGTGGCAATTTACTGTTGACATGAACACCCCGGCACCAAGTGCCCTTGCAGCAGCTCTGGAGTCGCAGATCTAAACCACAGTCAACATGACACATATACACCCTACTCGAATATACTTTGCATAAACCGGCGTATACGGCCGGGGGAGAGGAGACCTGCAGCTCAGGAGCGCAGCTCTACTCCACCATTCACGTGCATACTTCCACAGCCTAGCCATGGCATTTTTGTACCAAGTCGCGAGCATCGCACGCATTATCCACGCATCCACTCAATCGGTTTCAGAATCGGACACAACAGGCACGACAGACCGCATCTCACTTTTCATTTGTACGTTATGATGTCGAACATACATACGCAGTACCCGTCTGCCGAGGCCTAGGGACGGGGAGTTTGGTTCTCTTGGGTCTCGTGAACATTTTTTTTTTGCCACGCAGGGGTGAGGGAGGGGTGGGGAGGGGGGAGACTGCGGGGAAATATATTTGTGTGTTATTGCTCTGGGAATTTTTTGAAGCGTTTTTTAGGAGCATCAATGGAGGGAGTCATAGAGACTGCTAGTAGATAGATGGGCGCAAGATCGATATGAGAACATGGATCTTATGAACTACACAACAACACTGCTGAGTGTATTTGCGATGTGACAAGGAGCCTTCTATTATAAAGGTGACTTCGATGTATGCCCCCCCGTAATAATTATCAGCTACGGCCCGAGTCCTCTATGTCTTATTGTAGCACAACTCATGGATAGAAATAGACAGGTAAATGAATTCTCGATGGCTTTTATTTAGAGCTTTATCGATGATGGGACAAAACTAGACGCTAAACCGCACACCAGACCCGCGCACTCCCTGAATGCTATATAACTCCAAACAAAAAAGCGCCTTGATAGTGCTATTTCGTGACCCCTAACACAATACCCCGATAACTCCTACTCATCAGAAAACTCCTTCAAATTAAGCCCTTTAAGCCACGCCGTTCAAGAAGTAATACCCCACTCGACCACCGGTCGGCTCTTATAATCACTATTTCGCGCCGAAAGCAAACTTCCCGAAATTAACCCTTTCAACTGGGCTTAGTGGTTCCTCCTCTTCGCTATCGTGCACTATTAGGTCCTCGCTTCCAAATGCTTTACACCTATTCTCCTTTGGCGGAGATGCTAAAGCAAGCCTCTCTTCCTCATCGCTAGCGGGAAGAGGGATATCGGCCGGCGCAGTGACGATTTTGAGAGACGACTGCTTTCTAACCATCGTTCTTCCAATTTCGGGGAATGGCAACCCCCCCAAGCCTGCTGGCTTAGGCTTCGGTTGGCGAGCAAAACTCGAGATTTTGCGAGACCCAGTCGGGGTGGATATGGGTGTGTACGGTGGCGTTGGCAACGCAGCAGCTGAGCTTGAGCGGTTCAAGGCCTTTGGTCCTAGTGCCTGGAGAGGCGTGGATGTGCTACGTGCTTGTGGTTTGACAAGGACGGGTATGCGCGATGGCTTGGTGGAGGTTGGAGGAGTGACATCGCTGCTGCGGCGTGAAAGGGTCGAATATTGAGATTTGGGTGTGAACGCAAAACGTGATTTGAGAGAATTAGGTGTCGCTGTTGAGGTAGTAGAAACGGGTGTTGGTGGGTCATCAAGGGTGCTGGCAAACGACGTTCCCTGTGTGAGACTCGGCATTGAAGTGAAGCTTGTCGCCGTCGACAGTTGTATAGTTGGATCGGTGGTTGGGTTGGCTTCATCGCTGATTTTGCTGTCCTCTTCGAACACCTGAATTTTCTTACCAGAATCATGCTTAAAGCCGTCGAAATCAGGGAGATTAAGCATTGCTTCTTCAATCGAATCGTCGGAATATATATATACATCGCTTTCGGATTTTCTGCTCTTGGCGGATCGTCCCACGGATGGGCTTAGATCTGACGATGTGTCAAAGAATCGACTACGGTCAAGCTTGAGGTTTCCCGTTGGAGTATCATCTGTAATACCATCCGAGCATAATCTTGGCCTCTTATGAGGCCTAGGCGCCGAATTAAAACTAGCCGATAGCGCTCTGCTAGTTTGAGATCGAGGGGGTGCCGACCTTGGCGCTGGTAGTTGTGGCTCAGGTTCGGTTGTAGATCGATTTAGCTGCGGCCGTGGGACAGGAGTTGCTAGCCAAGGCCCGGAATTCCGAAGGAGGGTGTTCTGTTGAGAGGGCGAAGGGGTGAAACAGTTGATGTCAAGCTCTGCTAGGGGAACCCGCCTTGGCTTGAAGAATTGATCGATGCTAACTCCCTTCTTTATATCTTCCGACGGGACTGACGTTCGGGGCTGTGACTTTGCCGTCCATGGTGTTCTTGGAGCCCCAGCGGGTATTCTTTGACGAGTTACAATCAGTGTCTTTGTCATTGGATTGAGTTCTCCAGTTGCGACTTGTTGGGCTACTTCTGCTTCGACATGCGCTCCGATAAACGTCAATTTTTCCTCATCAATGGGCTGCTCTGGCTCTGTGTGGAACACAACTCTATTAGTGATTGGACAGAACACACGCTGGTGCAAAAATGTTAGTTCCGCTTGATAGAACTTGTCGAGATAATCTTTTGGCACATGGTATTTGCCATCGAACTGTAGCATCCGTATGACTTTCTCAACAGTCTTGTGCTTTCGGATCATTCGATAGGCCGTTTTCAGGCCCATATTCGTGATGCTGGCGAGGTAGTCGCACCCGCTTAAAATTGCCATCTGTCTGAACTCCTTTTCACTCCATCCAGCTAGGTTGATGTCACGGCAGGCACTGAAATCTGCCTGGTTTATTTCGATGCAATTTCCATACTGATCGAGTTTTGTCAGGAGGCACTTAGCACCGAAGACCAGGAGATCCGAGTCTTCAGATAGAATGCCGTCAATAACTCCCTTTCTCTCCAGGTATACCATCTGTGCATCTGCTTCGTATGGTGCGACAATATACTGAACCCCTTCCTTGTTCAGCTCATCAATGAGCTGCCTGGCCATCTCAGGAGTCACATCAACCGCTTTCTGGAGTTCGAGATTGGCTTGCGCAACTTTTCCTGCATTCAACAGCTCTAGCCCCAGAGTTTTGCTGGCTGCCCGTCGTTTATTGCGGTCTTCCTCCGTAGCTGCCTTGCTGGGTAGGTAATCTCCATCGAATACTAGATAAGGTATGATGCCAAAATGTTGAAGCATTCGTACCCGGTGCATAGCAAAATCAACAAATCTGCTCCTTGTTAGAATATATTTATCAACTGCCCGCAAATACATACTTCCTTGTTGGCTTCCCCATCACCAAATCCATGGTACAAGATATTGTACCCCTATGAAGCCATCCGTAGGCATCTACGCCTATCGTCTGCCCCGCAAACTTCTTGAGGTTACATGGCTTATGTATTGACTTGAGCAATGGCAATAGCCCTACACAATGTCAGTATAGTTTCCATGTTCAGCTCAGAGTATATAGCATACCACTGATACCCATTGGTTAGAATGGACCGCGGGCAAGAGACGCTGCGACTCGTGGAATGTCGACTACCGCATGAGCATGAGCATTGGTGGGCAAGCAAATTGTAACTGGAGAAGGTAAACGAGTGAAGGGGCTCTGGGTTCTGAGAGTAGGGCTTTTGTGTCACAGTAGCTATCACCACTCTATACTATCCAGACCTTCAAGGGTCATAAATCGCGTCTGGACGCCTAGTCGCGTCGGTCCACGTCGGCATGGAAACGGGCCGCGCCCACAATTTTGACGCTAAAAGATTGCGATAAACGATAAGGAAAGTTGAAAATGAGGGAACTTTCAACATCCCCGACTGAGATAATCTACGATAACGACCACGATTTGCTCATATTCAAGATGCCGAAAGGACTCCAGAAGACCCGGAAGAAGATTAATAAGAAGGGGAGTGATATTCATGCCCTCCATGAAAACTCTAGAGGTCCGCGCTCCACACACATCGATCGACTGCTTCATACTAAAATCTGTGACAGACTCCATGCGCCTTCGCCGCGCGAGTAACAGAGACGAGAAGCTCAAGCGAGTAGGAACGGCAAAGAGGAAGGATAACCAGCCTTTGAGTGGGTGCTGTCAGATTCCGGGTTCTCAGATCAACACTAACGACCATGTTTAGTTGTCCGGGCAGCTTACTTCCAAGAAGCTGTGCGCAAGAATGATGGAAAGGAATTGACGATAGAACAAATTACGCCACTAATTGAAGAGTATGCCTCTTCATGCATCTGATACGGTACATACTAATGCGACGGATAGATTCGTACACCAAAACGACGAAGAATTCGCCGAAATAAAAGCCGAACGCAGACCAGGACGGCCGGCTTCAACAAGAGAAGACGTTCTGAGGATCAGAATAGCTAAAGACGTGAAGGAGTGGGAAAATGGCTTCTGTTAGTAAATACCTTGCATCTGTGGACCTGTTACTGATGTTGTTATAGACCTACCGGACCTGACAATTCCCGACAACGCTGTGTATTTGGATAGATGGGACGGATCCTGGGCGTATCTGCCGACTCTGAAATGGGTTACAATTGCAAAAGATGGGACCGTGAAGCCATCCAGCTTTCCACCTAAAGGACTTACATGATATAATGAATCCGACGGCGTTTATACGGTGCATCTGAAGGAGTTGGGCGAAAATACCGCAATATTTGTGAAAGTGGGACGGCTTCTATGGATAACAATAGTTACCCAGAGTTTATAGTGCAATAAATCGTACATTATACTTATTAAGACTTCCAATTTGGCATCTGAGCTTCCTTTCGTTCTGGTGGTGATAAATGTTTCCAGCGGGCCGGTTTGATATGACGCTAGACCCCACTAGGAAGTGGCACGGATTAGCTCCCGCAGCTCTAAAAAGTTGCTGTCGACTGTCCCATGTTTAACAATATCATCATTATTTGCCATCACATTCTTTCATCTCAAAAATAACCCAATTCCATAACCTCAGCAATCCTCATCATGCTTTCTCTTCGCGCCATTGCGCGCTCTGCCCCGCGTGCCATCTCCCGCCTCACAGTCTCCGCTGCTCGCCGCCCAGCAGCTCCTATTGCCATTCAATCGTCATGGATGCCACTCCGCACACAAGCCGCCGCTGCGTTCTCTACATCAAGAATGTACAAGGCTGCAGCAGGCGAGGTTGACGATGAGCTCGTCGCCAAGCTTGACTCTGAGATTTCGATGGAGGAAGAGATGAAGGAGAACAGCGAGGTTCCCCAAAGTGTTAGGGAGTACCTTGAGAACGGACCCTTTGAGATCCAAGATGTTGAGGGATCCGAGGAAGTCGTATTGACAAGGACATTCGGTGAAGAATCGTGAGTAAAGTTCTTCCTTGTCGTTAAAACACGGTGCTAACGAACGGTAACAGTATCCGCGTCTCCTTTTCCGTCGCCGACTTGAACGCAATCGACCCCGAGGCCGACTACGAGGACCGCGCCATGGCCGACGAGGAGGATGTTAACCAGCAAGAGAAGGAGCTTGCAGAGGAGGAGGGAGAGGGCGAGGGTGAGGGCTCAGACTCCTTCCCAGTCCGTGTGAACGTCATCATCGAGAAGGCAAACAAGGGCGCGCTCGCCGTTGAGACCATTGCCCAGGATGGACAAATCATCATCGACAACGTCTACTACTACAAGAATGCCGCTGAGGCACGCGCCAAGACTGCTGAGCTGGCACACACCAGACAGGACAAGTACGTTGGCCCACCATTCGGCAACCTCGATGAGGATCTTCAAATCGTCCTGGAGAGATATCTGGACGAGAGAGGCATCAACACCGCTCTGGCCCTCTTCGCCCCTGATTACATAGACATGAAGGAGCAGAAGGAGTACCTCGCATGGCTGGCAAATGTCAAGGGCTTCGTTGAGGCATAAATGGCGGGTTGATGATTTCGAGCTTGTCTTTTACATATCCACTCTAATGGCGAAACGTGTATAATATTTAGTGTACGATGATAGATGTAGGATTTGGGCCTATGGATGTCTCATAGTGTATTTTAGACAATCAAATTATGGGCGAACCCACTCAAGATGTAACAGTGAAAATGTTATTTGTGCATGGTATTGTTTGGAGACTATGAACAACTCATGTAATCATTACCGCCTAGAGACCGAACGCCAAAACCGTCATAATAATACCAGTCCGAATGTCTTCAAGCGTTTACCTGTACAACCCTATAGCCTCCCGCAACCGTCTTCGTTATCTCCTCATTCTTGTGCTGGAGCAGGCTAAGAGCGTATGCTACATCATTCCACTGCCTCTCACTCTCACACCTCGCCAGTCTGGCCGCCAACTTATCAGCCAGCTGCTTAGCATGTTTATCCTGTATAGTATTAGCACAATCCCTCCACGCATACAATTCCTAGAGCGTTTATTTACCTTCTCGATAAAGCCGGCCAAGAACTTAATTATCCTCTTCAAGGCGTCTTCCTCCAAGTCCTTCTCAGCTGAGAGCAAACTGAACATATCCACAAAGTGGTTATAGACAGCGTTGTCCTTGGTGCTAAGCTCCGTGAAGAACATTCGACTGAGATCCGCAATCCTCTTGTCATCATCCTCGAGGCACTTCGCCATCTCGCCAAGTTGGCCCTTAACCTTCACTTGGCCAGCCAAGATCAGGAATGTCAATGTCATCAAACATGTACGCTTAACACTGGCATCTTTGTCATTCAAACGGCGGTACAGGAAATCTGTGTTCTCGTCGATGAGGTGGTTGAAGCAGACGGCCATGTCTCCGAGGGCAATGACGACGTTGGAGCGGGTAATGGGGTCCTTCGAGCGCTCAAGGATCGTAATCAGAAGAGGAAGGTTCTGCTCGCAGTACTCGGAACTAACACACATGAGCTTTGCTAGGCAAAGCGTTGCTGCGGCTTGAAGGTTACGGTCTTTGTAGCTGGTGTTGTTGGAGCAGATCTCGGCCACGAGAGGACCGAAGTTTGCCAGTAGAGAGTCCGGGCCATAGAGAAGTTCTCGTTCTCTGATGTGTGCCATAGCTTCCGTAAAGTCGTCCTCCGTAGTTCCGCCAATAAGATCGAGATCATCGGCGTCTTCCTTGGCCTGCTTGTCTGCTGGAGTTTCTGCAGGCGCAACCTTGTCCTTTTCATTCTTTCGCCTCTTGAAGTCTAATTCGCAAAGCTCCAAGTGTACTATTTGCTTGATAGCGACATGGCCAACTATGAACAGCAACTGAGACAATGCGATAGAACCTTTCTGGCCAGGCTCAGTAGGCTCCTCTTCTTCTTGTGGTGGAGTTGGCGGCGCCCCTTCGTCGACGTCCATCATATCAACGTCCATGGCATCTGGGTCAGACTCAGGCGCAGGCGCGGGCGCCTCCGGTTTTTGACGCTTCTGGAAAACGTGCTTCGTCTTTCTTCGCAAAATCTCCGAGCACAGCGTATCTGGGTGCTTGGAGAGGACATAGATGGCACTAATAGCCTGCTCGGCAACACCATACCATTCTTTACTATCGGACTCTACTTCAATTATTGAAGCAAGCTTGGAGAGAACTGCGTGATCGTTAGGGAGCTTTGAGAATTTGGCACCCGACTCCTGGGATTGGCGCCCTGTTGGACTGATCCGACGTAAGGCGATACACGTATATTTGGCAAGCTGAAGGTCCCTTCGCCCGAGTCCTCCCAACCCGATTCGAAGCATTGTCTCCAGCTCACCAACAACGATATCAGGGCTTGCAGTGGCTAGCATACCAAGCACAATTATAGCACCGCGGCGCTGACTCTTTGAGATTTCCTTTTTCTGTACACCATACACCTGCCAAAGCTTCGAAATAACAGTCTCTGAAACATGGCCTGCTTTCATCATGGTGCTTAGAAGCTGCTCCAAGGATGTAAGCTCAGCCGGAGTCGCTCCGAATGTTAAACTGATCATATTCCTTGCAATGTAATTCGCCGCATCATTGGCGCTGAAGGAGTCTGGGGCCTCAAAGAACAATGTCTTATAGCAGTCAATTAGGTGGGACTGAACGCCCTTTCCTTCATCGCTGTTGCCCTTTGTCCAAATGAGTCGAAGCATGCGACGAATGCCTAATTTGTTCTGCTCGATCTTATATGCGTCGCCGATTTTGAAGTAATCCATCGCCTCTATCACTTCACTCTTATTCTTTGAGCCGAGTAGCTGGCAAATGGTTGTGGTTGCTCCGTGCAAGACTTCGATGAACTTCAGTGCCTCGACGTAATATCTTCTTGTGAGCGTCAGTTTGCCGATCGCCTCGGAAGTTGCTGCCTCCTCTTGCGCCTTCTGAACAGCCGCAATTTTCTGGGCATCAGACATAGGCTTCTGAGGAGAGTCGGACTCCATTTGGGTCGCATCATCAAGCAATGCGTCGTCAACAGGCGCGGCAGTCTTGTCCACCAGCCCAGGGGTTTCAGGCGGAGGTTTTAAGGCATTTAATTGCGCATCGACAGCATCCAAACGGGCATTCCAATCTTGGTAATTGAGCTCCCCGCCATGCATGACGCTGAATGGGTGCGTTTTGATCAACGCTCCAAGGAGCTTGATTGCATTTCTGCGGACGTTGCTGCTCTTGTCTTCAAGGCTTCGAGCCGCCAGCTCAGCCGCCCGTTGTCTGCGTTTTGGGAACTTCTGCTCAAGGTCGCAAAGCTTGATATAAACTTGAATAGTTCTGCATCTGGAGTAGGGGTTGATGTCGAGGAAGCGTTCTTCGAGCACGTCGAAGAAGGCGTTCAACTGCGATTTGTGGTTCTCTCCACGTTCTTCCTGCTTACTTAAGTCCGCGACCATGTTCCCGCATACTTCAATAACAGCGCAACGTAGGGTATAAGATTCGCTATCAAGCTGCTTTGCAATCATGGTCATCTGTTTGATAACCACCCTTGGTGCTAGCTCAGAGAACTTGACCATGAATGTAGACACCGACTTCGGCCCCTTTGTGTCATTGCTGTTGAATTCTTTATTGCTGAGTTCCCTAAGGACCTCATCCGCCAACTGGGGATAGTCGTACTGCTCCGCGAGGATATGAAGAAATTCAGCCATAGGCTCGGATAGATGCTCAAAATATGTCAAATTCTGTACAATGGAGATTTGGGCTGCGTAAG
Organism: Pseudogymnoascus sp. VKM F-4516 (FW-969); assembly: GCA_000750815.1. Classification (NCBI taxonomy): domain Eukaryota; kingdom Fungi; phylum Ascomycota; class Leotiomycetes; order Thelebolales; family Thelebolaceae; genus Pseudogymnoascus; species Pseudogymnoascus sp. VKM F-4516 (FW-969). The sequence goes on along the minus strand of JPJZ01001133.1, from coordinate 7,724 downwards.
CGTGGCCATGATGCTTCACTGCGATGCAAAGAACCTTGAAAACGTGCATGCGGATCGCGGTGCTCTTGACACGTTGCTCGCTCTCAAGAACCAAGTATGCAGGCCTTGTAAGTAAGCCGATAAAAGTATCTCGTTCAGATGTAGTAAGGAAAATCTTCGAAAGCTTGAGTTTCAGCACTTTGCACATGGTCTCGAGGGCCACCTGCAGTTGCGCCGACGAGTCCCAGTTCGCATCTTTTGCTGAAGCTTTTGGCTTAGCAGCCTTGCCCCTGCCTCTAGCTGCTGGTGTCGTTGTCGGTTTCTCTGCCGCTTTGGTTTCGACAGCTGCCAGAGTCCATTGCAATAGGAAGCCGAAAATTTCAAGAAGTTGTTTGTGGTGTGCGATAATGTCCTGCTCATCCGACTCGAGGTCATTGCTGATAATGTCTGCTTCGGCGGACAAGCCCGAGACCACAAGGTCTAAGACTTTGCCCAGTGCATTTGTCGGGAGAATGGACGTAGATCTAGAAAGCAGGAAAAGTTTAGGATCTGGGCTTTTGGAGGAGATGTGGGGGGCTGAAGCAGCAATGGAAGTTGGGGCACACTTTAAAAGGAACTGCAATGAGTCGAACGAAGAGCTCCTCGCAATAGCGTCTGGGTTCTCGGCCACAGAGTCTACTATCGGATTCAAGATACTGCTTATCAACGAGTTTGTAAAGGCATCGGGATCGTTTTCGCAGTCGGTGAGGTTCGAGTCGGCTTCTGGGGTGGGTATGTTTGTGGGGTCGCTCATGTAATGCTTGAGCGCATCGTTGATGTCGAAGTCGATATTGTCCATAGTTGCGAGTAATGGCAAGTGCGCGGCAAATATGCCCTTACAGCCAAACGTTCATCAGCTTCGAATAAAGTAGCTGTCAAGAAGCGTTCGTCGTTGCTGAGTTGTTGTGACGGATGGGATTGTTTATGATAATCACTGTGGACGATCGGTGGTCGCGATTGTTGATTTTCGTTCCTAATCGAGTCTAGTTGCTTGCTGATAAGAGCGCGTTCTCCATCGCGAACCACCCTCAAAACGACTCGAAGATTCCAAATTTCGGTAATTATTAGGGCAATTTTGTACTCTTGGACCTCCTAGAGTAGGACCAGGGTAATTGCAGTTATATATTCCGGATTTAAGCAGTAGGACTTCACAAGCCGCAATGAGCGTGGTGGAAGACTATGCACGACCTGCCCAGTTTGGCGTACACGCCGAAGACCCCGAAATTGGCGACTCCGCAGACGACGAGAACCATGACCAAATGATGGAGGATGAAGAGATAGGATGGGCTCAGCAAACAGAAGTGGAAACGGATGCGTACTCCGAGTGGTCCGAGGAGAGTGAAGAGGAAGTCGACCCCGCAGTCCAAGAGGACATGGACAAATTTGTGGCGACGTTCAAAGGAATCAAAGATCGATTCAGGCTTATAAATCGAATTGGAGAAGGTTAGTTCTTTCATACATTGAGTTATTGTTCAATTGGGTTCTAACTATTATGCAGGCACATTCTCTACGGTTTATAAGGCAGAGGACCTGAATTATGATATGTTCGAAAATGACTGGGATTTGGATCAGAAGGAGAACGAGAAGAACACCAAATGGACTGCGCCAGATTCAAAAAGAGGATCTATTGAACCTGCACGCCGAAAGCCCAAATTTGTTGCTATTAAGCAGATCTATGTTACCAGCAGTCCGTCCCGCATCCTCAACGAATTGGATCTTCTGAACGACCTCCGCGGCTGCCTATCCGTCTGCCCGCTCATATCAGCCTACCGCCACACCGATCAAGTTGTAGCCGTCCTTCCCTACTTCAAGCACTCGGATTTCCGAGAGTATTTCCGCAAAATGACCATCCCGGATATGAAAATATACTTCCGCTCCCTCTTCGTTGCCCTCGCCGCAGTCCACCACCAAGGCATTCTCCACCGCGATATTAAACCCACAAACTTCCTTTACGAGCCATCAAGACGACACGGCGTGCTCGTCGATTTCGGCCTCGCTGAGCGCGAAGGCACGGATAGCAAGCCCTGTGTATGCCAACAACATTCCGTTGACCGTCGGCGGTATATCAATAACAGCGTCGCGGCGTCCAACGGGCCCTCAGCGGGATATCCTAAAAACGACACCCGTCCCTCACGCCGAGCGAACCGCGCGGGAACTCGTGGCTTCCGCGCGCCAGAGGTTCTCTTTAAATGTACGGCACAGACAACCAAAATCGACATCTGGTCCGTGGGTGTCATTCTCCTCACAATCCTGTCACGACGATTTCCCTTTTTCAACTCGGCAGACGACGTTGAGGCCATGATTGAGATTGCAACAATCTTCGGCTCAAGGCGCATGAAGCAGGGGGCGCTGCTACACGGAACAGTCTTCGAGACAAACATCCCAACAGTCGGACAGCAAGGATTCAGCCTCGAGAAGATTATTTTGTGGAGCACATGCAGGACAGAAAACGATGCAAATGGGAAGGATGTCTCATTGAGCGACGAGGAGAAGCTGGCGATTCGATTCTTAGAACGCTGCTTTGATCTCGATCCAAACAAGCGGATAAGTGCAGCGGAAGCACTCGACCATCCCTTCCTGAAGGATAAAGCTGAATCTTCCGAGGACGAAGATGAGGACGAGATAAATATGATATGATTAGCGACGAGTGTTTTAGGGGAGTTGGGTAGGGCATTTTAAGGGGCATTGCATGGGGGGTAGGCATGGTTCATTCCAGGCGTTTAAGACGCCGCTCAGCAGCTAGAGATACCACCATTATAGAAATACTGTAATAAAAATAAAACAAACCACATTCAAAGAAAGTTCATATTCAGAAATCCTATCAACTCCAACTGCAAGTGTCAGTTCTCACGGCTGAGGTCAACACACCAAAGGGGATATGGTTTAGTGGTATAACGCTTCTTTAGCATAGAAGAGGTCCGGCGTTCGATTCGCCGTTTCTCCAGTATTTGATTGCTTCGGCATTTATTTTTTATTTTTTCCTATAAGAAGCTTGCATTTTTTTGCGGGGTTTCCTGTGCTAGGAGAGAGGTGCCTTGCCACGGGAGAGGTGTTATTTTCCCTATTAAGGTGGGCGGAAGAGGTATTGCGGGGACCGGTTGAAAATTCCAAGTTATTTGTGTTCGAGAATAAAAGATCTTGGAGGGCAGCATTTAAAGGGTTCTCACAGCGCTAATCACAATTCAAATCACATAAAAGTCAAGTTTGTTCGTAATGTGTTTTGATATCATTTTGATCGAACTCCGATAGCCGTAGCCATGCCAATCCTTTCATGCCATGAGATACCGGCTAGAAATAACAACCCTGTATCATAAACCCATCTACGCAACCAGCTCAACGACACCACCGGCCTCGGTGATCTTCTTCTCAGCGAGCTTGGAAACCCATCTGGCGCGGACGACAATTGGGATGTTGGGCAGGCGACCCTTTCCGAGGACCTTGGAGTATCCGAGGGGGAGGAGGTCGATGACTGGGACGGTATCGGTGTTCTTGTTCTGGAGGTACTCCTCACGCTTCTCGGCGGGGACGAGCGACCAGAGCTGCGAGTCTATTAGCCACCATTCTCGACCACCACGCCACGGCTCGAGGGCCATTTGGCGCGGGGCAAATGATCAGGGAGTATGCATACCTTGTCAAGGTTGACGACAGGCTTCCAGAAGTGGTTTTGTTGCTTGTGGAAGTAACGCATACCAACCTTTCCGAAGTAACCAGGATGGTACTTGTCCATGTTGGTACGGTGGTGGTGCTGACCACCAGCAAGACCACGACCACCTGGATGCTTGCGGTGCTTTCCTACACGTCCCTTACCGGCGGAGACATGACCGCGGCTATGAAAATGTCAGTACAGTGTACGACAAAATTCTAACGAGGCTAAAGCTTCGCCCCGGCGCTCACCCTCGCTCTCGCGAGGGGCGCATCATCGCTCAATTTGCATTGATGCCAATGATAAAGATTCGTGGAGATCTGGTTCAGACGTACTGTTTGCGGGTCTTCGAAAGATGGGTAGGCATTGTCGAGGTTGTCGAGTGCCGTGAATTTGTCGATGACCTTCAAATCTCAACACACAATCTTCGATTTGCTTGACTTCAACATTGCTAGCGCGTTCGCTTATCGCTCAGGGCTGAAAACCCTAACGCGGATAGGAGCGATAGGGAGTGACGACAAGACCCCCAATATAGCAATTTAACAATCATTTAAAGACTCTATTGGAAGCTTAATTGAAATATATTATATTGAAACTTGAGTATACTTAATGCCTTTGGAAAAATTTGCCAAATTCCGTACGAAATCGCCCAATCCAGAGTTGGAGACAATTTTGTGATCACGTGACCGACACCCCTTATTGACCTATGGAGGACCAAGGAACAACGCATTGTCAACGGAGGCTCTACAAGATAAATTATTATAAATTTATACGGAGCATGGATACATCTCCCTAAGAGGGTACTTTCTTGCTCCTAAAGAATGTCCCAAGCCCACCCATCAACTCTCCAAACCCCTTTCCCTCGCACCCCTCGACAAGCCCATCTCGAATCCACCCAGGCAACTTCTTCCTAATCCCCTCCTTTCCAAATCTCCCATCTACCATGATGATAGATGCAAAATCATTCTTGTGCCTAATCGCCCGGCCCACACTCTGATTGACCGCCCTCATACAGGCATTTTCGTAGAACTCCCTAGCCTCTGCCTTCCCAGCAGCTTGCCGACTTAATGCAGTGCCTTCGGCAGCAGCCTCGAGACGTTCTATTGTCGCCGTCTCAATATAAGACATCTTCGCTTTCCATTCCCCGCTCATTATATTTGGAAACGGCAGTCCCACAATGACAACACAGCGGCCGAGGCGATCACTAAAGTTGATACCCTCACTCATCTTCCCTCCCACAACACTGAGAAGCAGCCCGCCTTGATTCCCATCAATAGCCTTCGCATATTCCGTGAGCACATCCTCCGCCCCAACCTTTGCATCTTTCGCCTCCCTAAACACCGCCTTCTTCTTCCCCAGCCTCTCCCAAATGCTCGGTCTCCCGGGTTCAAGAACAACTTCCCACCGCTTGATGACGGTGTCCAGGTAGGAGTAGCTCGGGAAGAACACCACAACGCCATCGGGAACGATGGTGCAGATATTCAGCACAGCGCGACCGAGCTCATCTATCATCTCTTCGCCCTCGCGGCCTGCGCGCTTGCTGAAGGTGAACTCGAATGGCTTCCCCGTGGGGCCTTTTGATAGAGTCCAGGCGAGCAGGTTTTCTTTCGGGATAACGTGTCCGCAGCTGAGGGTGGTGATTCGCTCTGCTGGTAGATATGAGAGGAGGTGAGACGTGTAGTCGGCCATGGGAGACATGGTTCCGCCGGCGAGGATCACGGCTCGAGCCTCGGAGACGATGTCTTTGAAGTGGTGTGTAGGATCGAGGAGCATGTATTTGAGGACGATGTCGGAAGTCTCGGGGTCTTTGGCGTAGAATAGTCTTCCCTCCTTAGATGGGTTCGTGAGCGCCACTAGTAACGATTGGATATGTTGCAGAGTCGGGGTGGCTGCTTCAGATGTTGCTTCTGGCTTCTTTGACTTTGCAGCTGGATTGTCATTATCCGCAACACCTTCCGTGAAAATGATATAACCCTCTACCTTCCTAGCAAGCTTGGAGTCTTGCAAATACCGCATCAACTTGTAGAGATTTATCTGATCCACGCCCTTCCCCGCGAGCAGCTCACTCGGTTCCACCACCGTCTCACTCTTCTGATTAACCTTCCCATCAAGAAACTGAGCCAGCGAATCTATCAGCCTCACAACCTGCGCAACATACACCCTATTCTTGCCCTTCAATTTATTCCTAAATCTCTGCAGATACTGGCCAATCTGCGCCCTCGATCTCTTCAACTGGCTCAGCGAAACCGTAATGCCGTATATCCCCGCAATAGCATCCATGAGGTTATGCGCCTCGTCCACAATCACAACGTGGCCCTTGACACTGACGCCCAGTGCTTCCCGCGCGCTCTTCTGTAGTAGTAGCGGATACGGTAGCGTCACTATCTCCGCAGGCTTAATAGCGGACCGCGACGCGTAGTAGGGGCATATCTTCATCTCCTTTCCCAGGTCGCCCAGTTCTTCGATATCTCTTATCGTCGCCAGTGCGTGATCACGGAAGTCGTTAACTAGAGGCTGGTTGCTTTGGTTGGGGAGGAAACAGCATTTCTTATATGCTGCTGTGCCTGATTGCTGGAGTTCCATACAGCGCTCGTTAATCGCCGTTGCGGAGCGAAGCTTGTTCACTGATGGGTTGATGCAGAGGTTCTTCCGGGAGCCCAACGTCAGGTGCTTGAATTCTTCTTCTAGTAATGGTTTGACTGGTGCGGGTTCGGGTTGAAGAGCTGGCGGGATTTTGACGCGGCGTAGCTCGTTTATGAATTGTGTGAGTTGAGAGTGCGTGCGCGAGCAGTAAAAGATCTTGATCTCTTCTTCGACTTCCTCCTCCTCCTCTTCCTTTGGCTTCCCATATCCCACCCCAAGCTTATCCATTAATGCCAGCGTCTCAGCTGAAAGCCCACTTCCCGCACTGTCCGACTTTGACGCATTGCCATCCGTGTCCCTGTCGCTATCATAGTCATCAAGCGCGAACTGCTCTTCGTCGTCCTGCTTCTCCAGCCCCAGACCGCCGTCATCAACTCTCCTCCTCTTCCCACCCTTACTTTCCGCCAACATCCTTCTTTTCATAGCCGCTTCTTTTTTCCTTGCATTCTCAAGTCTCGTCTCCATCTCCTCTCTGTGCCGTAACAGCTCTTTCCTCTTCCGCGCCTTGGCCGCCTCAATAACCCACTCAGGCTCATCCTCCTCACCAACCTCCATCTTCATCCCCTCCTCAAAGCATTTCCGCTTATATTCCCTCAGCCACGTCAACGAGGCACAAATGAGGGATAGCGATTTCCCCGTCCCAGTCGGCGACTCAAGTATCCCGACACTAGAGTCACCACGCTCGAGAACAGAATAGACCGTCTGCATAAACTCTTCTTGGATGGAATACGGCGTGTACGGGTGATGAAAATCCACCACTGATACAGCAGAGCCATCTTCCACTGCGTCGTGGGATAGGGGCTCGAGGTTCACCATCTTTCTGGTCTTCAGCGCACGTGACTGGCTTGGGGACGTGATATTTTCCGTCAGGACTGTTTGGGTATTTCCAATGAAACTAAAGACGCGTTAAGACCCAGCTTGCGCATGGTTATGGTGGTGGTTCCTTACGGGCGACATTTGGAGGTTCGTATCGTGAGGGTCTTTCACGCTTGACTCAGCGGAAAATGGAGGTGAGAGGGTCTTCGCTTGAAGAACGATATTTACCACATCTGCCAAAAGAACAACTATTACAAAGCCACCGTCGCATTCCCGACTTTAACTTGTACAAATAGGCTGAGAGGTACTATATAGAGTTCTACTGTGTTTTACTTTTCACGACAAGTTGCCCTTGATTTGGAAGAAGGTATATATCATGACCATTTGTCCCTGTCCGCATATTGGGATATATATGTTGCCAGTCCAACCAACCATTGCGACCCTATATAAATATAATACATTAAATAAAAAGCCAGGCCAGTGCAAACACCCTAGATCGCCAATTCCAGTACCAGTAGTTCATCCCCAACACGTCGCTTGATGCATCCACAGACATAGTGGTTGTTAGTTATAGTTCATGCTTTGTACTCCATTTTCAACCCCC
>JPJZ01001132.1:0-59093 GCA_000750815.1 Pseudogymnoascus sp. VKM F-4516 (FW-969) | reverse complement strand
GAAGGCGGGGTCGTGGGGGTAGGAGAGGGAGACTGTTGGGAGGGCGGGGGTGGAGGGGCGCCAGAGGGTGAGGGTTGTGAGGCTGGAGGGGGTGGGAGTTAGCTTTTGTCTCTGCTATCTGATATTCATAAATTTTGACAATGTTTTTTTCTTGGGTGCCAATGGAGGGAAGGGAGGGCCCCGGGAGGAGGGAAGAGGGCACTCACACAAACAGTGCCATTGCGGCGAGAGCGCGGATGCGCCGCGACGTATGCCCCCAAAGCAGCATAGGCAGACGCTTGAAGGCCTCGAATCCACCAGAGGCCTCTGAGCGCGTCGCGCCGGCGGCGTTGAGGAGCGACCATCGCGGGCCTGCGGGCGAGGGCGAGGAGTCCATCGCGGGCGGCTGTGGTGTTTCTTGGTGACTAGGGCGACATTGAGGACGTCGAGGAGGAGGACGGGGAGGAGAGAGGAGGTTGTGGTGAGGTGTCGCTCGCTGGGTGTTGGTGCATGGTTTGGGGCTGCGCTGGGACAAGGATTATGATTTCTTGGGCTGTTGGTGACCGGGGGGGATGCGTGGCTGCCTTGGAGGAATGAGGCAGCGAGTTTTTTTTTATTTTTTGAGGAGGGGAGAAGGATTTTGGGGGGATGGAGGGGGTCAGAGGCGTAAGAGGGTAGGATGGGGATCGACGGGTACGGATTAGGTTGGATTGAGGCTGTTTTGGGATAAGGGGAGGGGTGAGAACGGGGGAATAATTGGGGAATTTAAGGGCGCGAAGGAATTTAATTGGGGAAATAGGGATTTTAATTGGGGGAAGTAACTATTTTAGTTTTGCTAATTCGGGGAAATGGCGAATTTCTGGGATTTGGGTTCCGGTTTATATGGCAGTGACGCGTCGGGGTGGTGGTAGTGTGGTACATTTACTTATAGTTCTGTTAGAGTAGGCTGCTCTCAGCACTTTACTCGCGGCAGGGCAAAAGTCTTGTTTTTCAGCAAGAAGGTACGACCAGACTACACCTAATCTATATGTCCGCCACGTACACCCGTGTCGTATCCATAAAGTACCCCATAAGCAATGGGGAGAGTTACGCCATTGTACGCCAGGGATGCTGTAAGGTGCAATAAAGCAAGGGTCCTATCATTGAAGCAAAAAAACCCCCCCAGCGATAAATCTATAAAAAAGGGCCCTGGATACACCCCAAACAACCACACGCTAATACTGCATCAGGCCCTGAAACACCCAAATCCGGCGTTAGGGTCATAAGTAGAAAATAGTTACTGGGCCCTTGGCGATCGACTATTAATGATCAGCCTTGTCGATTCCCCTTTAGCCGCCCCTTATCGCTGCTTTTAACAGCCCTTACGCCGTTTTTACCGCAGTGCAACGTTTTCTTGTGGAGCTGAAAAAAGTTGTGATAGGTACTGTACCACTCACGCCCTTACTTTGCTGCAGAGATACAGTATACAAATGCAAACCGTACCTCGTATTACTATCCAGCCTCGTATACACCGCCGCGATCGCCACTCCTCTATCCCTCTTTCTAACCCTCCTACCACCTTTGACAAACACCACTACCACGGTCGCCGCGCCGCCACTCCAGACCCCTAAATCCCACTGTCCCCTACCGTATCTCCAAACCCACCCACCGCCCACAGCACAAGTCCTCACCACACGTACCCCCTCCCGTCCTCGTGCCGTGTCCACCCACTGAAGCTCTGACAGAAGCCAAGAAGCTCCCTCAATAGCGTCTCATCTTCCTCCACCCCACTGCGGCCGTTTCACCATCGCTGTGCGTGGCCGGAGTGGGCCCGCCGACGCGGCTCAGCGTTGATGTAGGGGCTCTGCTTGGCTTGCATTGCTTGAGGCTGCTTTGGGGGTTGTGGTGGATGTGAGGTGGGGGGTGTGCACGTGCCCCTTACTTGCTCTAGATTTTTGTTAAGGGGGAGGGAGGAAAAGGGGGTGAGGCTTAAAATTGTGGTGTGTGTGGTGAGAAGGGGTGAGAGAGAGATGAGGATGGTAGGTAAGGGTGATATGAGATTATGAATGTCCCATATATGAGTATAGCAATGAAGCTGTATTATATCTATACATTGTCAACATCACGGAAATCACAAGCACAGCTTAACACAACCATGTAGTTGATGGATATATATTCATAATACACCTCACTCTACCACCTCCACCACCCCTTCAATCAACACAGGCCATATCTGGCGTCTAGAAAACATACAAAAAATTGTTTGGTGCATCATACACAAAAAAAAAAAGCCAAGCTCAACGAAGAGAGGAACTAACCCTCTCCCCGTCCCCAGCCATCACACCACCACACATGCCGCTCCAAAACGCCCAAATCCCAAAGACCAATAATTATCTCCTCCTCCTCCCTCCCCGTCCCCGTTGTCTAATAACAAACATCATAACTCTCATACCCCCACCCATCATGCCACTTAGTCAGATTATCCAGCACCGTATCCTCAATCTTGCGATGACTCTTCATAAACAGATTCTCGTACGGGTGCACGAAAGTTCCAAAGTAGCTTCCCGGTCCAAGCCAATCCTCGTGCTTGCACTCGCGCCAGAAGTAGCCAGGCATATCGTTATCCTCAATCAGGAGGAGCTTATCGTTCTTCTCCTTCTGTATCCGCGCCGCCTCTTCCGCCGCGGCCTTCGCCTCCTTCTCCTTGCGTACGCGCTCCTCTTCCGCTGCCTTGGCGGCTGCGACTTCAGAGGCGGTGGGGATGTGCGTGCTCGTCGTCTTAGCAGCAGCAGCTTCCTTCTCCTTCTTCTCCTTCGCCTCCTTCGCCGCCTTAGCCTCCTTAGCCTTCTTTTCTTCCTCCTCCTTCTTCGCCTTCGCCTCCTTAGCCTTCTTCTCCTCCTCCGTCTCGCGCGCCACCACCGTCTCGGCACCGGACTCAATCTCTCCGCGCTTAAACTGCTTAATCCCCTTCGCCTTCTTGGCGCGCATGCGCGCGTACTTGGCTGCGCGGTTCTCGCTGTGGTACACGCTCATGAAGGTGTCGACCTCGTAGCCCAAGTCGCGCAGGACTTGCGTGGTGCGCACCTCGGCCAACATGGCGCCGGCCATGGCTTCGAAGCACTCGCCGATTCCGGCTTTGGTGAGGATGTGTTGGAGGCCGATGGAGTCGGTGGCCCAGATCATGGATTGGATGTGGCCTTCGCCGGCGTGGCAGTTGTAGGACATGCCGACGAGCTGGAAATGGGGGGTTAGCGGGGTTTAAAGTGTGAAAGGGGTGAGGGGCTTACCTTGATCTTGTCGGTGAGACGGTTCAGGTAGGAGTCGGACCAGCATTGAGTGCTCCAGCGCGGGACGAATGGGCCACGGATACTGGCGTTCATGAGAATGTAGCGCTTATACTTATTCCTCAACAGCATGTTATCCCCCGCGCTGACCATGCCCTTAGGCTCCTTAATTGGTCCATCCTTGCCGATCCATCCCTCACCACCAAGAACACTATTGAGGACCTCATTATGCGCTCCGAGATCGAAGCAGGTGTTTGGACGCTTCTTGACGAAGATATTCTTCTTGTCGCGCTTGGGGATGATGTCGCGCAGGTCCTCGGGGATCTCCTGGTCCTTGAAGATGATCGTCTTGTCCGCGTCCGTCTCGCCGTTGAGGATGAAAATGAAGTCCGCCGCGTCGTGCAGCGCGTGGTCCACAAAGAACTTGAGATTTGCGCGCGCGAACGCGGATTCGTAGTATGCGTAGGTGATGAGCGGGCGCTGGTCGTCGGGCGTCGGGGTTGTATCGAGGGCTTTGAAATAGGGGGTTTCTGGGATGCCGCACGTCTCCTCCTTGACCATGCCTAGCTTCTTGCAGGTCTCTTCTTCGGGGGTGAGAGGCTTCTCGACGACTGGTGCTTGCGTGCGGATGGTGGTGCTGCTACCGAAGGTTTCCTGGTGCTGACGTTAGGATGGATCGTGAAGCCGTAAGGGGGAGGAGGCAAGGGGGCGGCACGCACGGAATTAAGGGTGAAATAGAGACAGATGATAATGACAAAGGTGCTGAGCCATATTGCCCGCGATGTGCTGGCAAATGCCATGGTCTCTCTCGAGGTTCAACACGAATGCGGCGACTGGTGTTTGTTCGAGGCCGAGCGTACGGCGGTTGACGATGGGTTGTCTGATTTCAGGAACGCATCGATTGTAACGACCGTAGTGGTGACTCGCAGAAAGGATTATTGTACAAGAATAGTGCAAATGAAAGGAAAAAGGACCGCGAAAATAGTCTCAATGTGGTCTGGAAGAGGCAATAGACTCTCTCTTCTCTTCGTGTACGGATAAGAAATTGGGCCAAGAAATGTGAAGGTACAGTACAGTACAGGTAAGCGATCCCGCCTCCTGTTCGAACTTCTAGCCTTGTACGTAAATGGTTTAAGTACAAAAATCACGCTATACAATTACCCGTCTGGGTACAAAATGAAAAGAAATGCAGGAATATACAAAATAGTATGCAAGGTCTATATGAGAATATGTACGAATATACAATTATACAATTCACACAATTCAACAATTCAATTGACCCCTTGCCTCTTCCACCATCATGCCACGACTTCGTGCCACCTAACACCCTGCTCACGTGATCCTGGAAGGATTGGGAGTATTCTAGCGTCGTCGTGGCCTTAGTACCGGTACTTGGATTTTATTCTGTTTGACTTAGAGTGCTGTATGCTGCAGTAATATATGGCATAGTAATGTTTGGTACGCGGCCACTTCGCTCGTATCTTTAAGTACTGCTACTTATTTGCCCCCCTGGCGGCCTCTAATCCTGCTGACATTTTAACCCTTTTTCTGCGTTACTAGCACTCACTAAACCCACTAACACTCACTAACAGTTCACTGCCACTGACTGGTGGCAGGTACTCCCAGCCTATTCTTGCAGGCTTATCACTCTTAAAGCAGCGCCCATTATCATCGTTGACACTGGTACTTGTACGCCAACGAGAAAAAGGTGCCGCCATGGATTCAGGGATTCAGCCCAGTGGATAACACCTTCAGGGATCCCAGGACACTTCGTTCAGTAGGAACTTGAGAGTTCACGAACGGTTGTCTACATCTTCAACCTTCAGTGAGCAGACAGCTGTATACAGAGCGCCTTCAAACTCGCATTGAACGCTCCCGGCACAGCGCTGACTGCTGGTTACGACACCACGAATGGGCTTGTGAGGCCCTGCATTATCAGCGATTGGCATCGCGGGACATCATGGCGTTAACCACCACTACCAAAGGCTTCTTCGCCCTGAACCGCACAAAGTTCATCCTCTTCGCATGCCTAGTAGCAACGTACGTTTTGCCCTCCTCTCCCCCCCCAGCTAGGCCCAAACTAATCCTCCCTCTGCAGATGGACAATCGCCGGCCTCTTCCCCCGTTACCAAGGGACGCTGCAAGAGCAACTCTCACGCACGCGCGAGAAGATGCCATCCATAAAGGTGGAATTCCACCCCGATACCAACCCGCTCACGGCGTACGACCCGACCAAGATTGCGCTGCTGATCGAGGGCCGCGCGAGGCCGCACCTCGTTCCACAGATCCTGCATATGATATCCGTTGTGCCGCCAGAATGGCGCTTCCTCTTTATCGGCACCAACAAAAGCGTGGCGGCGGTCGGCCGCAGCTTTGCTATAAAGCACCAGCAGGCGGCCGGCAAACTAGACCTCATGGTCGTACCGAAGCCGTGGGAGATCAAGGATAAGGAGCATGTGTGGCGCATGCTGACGGACAAGCACTTCTACACAGACTTGCTGCCGGGCGTGGAATGGCTTATGAAATACGAGAGTGATAGCATAATGTGCTCTAACTCCAAAGATAGTCTGAACGACTGGCTCCGCTATGACTGGGCTGCCGCACCAAGGTTTGTCCCACCACCCCCTTATATATGGTAGCACAGCCACTAACACCCCCGCAGAAGCGACACTGACACCTTCGCCGGCAACGGCGGGCTCTCCATCCGCCGCATCGCAGCCATCAAGCGCGTCCTCGACTTCCAGAGCCGTGACGACGACTCCGACCCCGAAGACCAGTGGTTCGGCAAGCGCATCTCCGCCATGCCCGACTTCAAGGTCGCCAGCGGGCTCGACGCCAAGCACTTCAGCGTCGAGGAGGTCTACCGCGAGGCGCCTATGGGCTACCATCTGCGCGACGGCGAGGGCCACCTCCCGGTTGGCGTGTGGAAGAACCACGACCAGCGCGCGAGGATCCTCAAGTACTGCCCTGAGGTTTCGATTATCCTGCCCATGAAGCTGGAGAGGGAGCGGTGCGAGGGGGATAATCGCGAGGGCGGGATTGATGAAGCGGAGTCGTTGGCGCATGAGAAGGCGGAGGCTGAGAAGTCGAGGATTAAGATTGAGGAGAAGAAGAAGCAGGCTCAGGAGGAGGCGGAGAGGGTGCTCGAGGCGGAAAGGAAGAAGAAGGAGGGTGGGGAGGCGGGTGCTAAGGAGGCCTCGGAAGCGGCTGCTAAGAAAGAGAAAGAGGAGGAGAAGGAGGCAGAGAGGAAAAAGGAGGAGAACAGGAAGGCCCAGGAACTCGAATTGACGACGAAAATTAATCAGGAGCAGGTTGACAAGGCTGTGGCCGATGCGAAGAAGAAGGCGGAGGAGGCCAAGAAGAAGCCCCCGGCATGAGCGTGGGGGATGCTTGAAGTATATATCTATACGGCGTTCGGAGCGGCATTGGTTTGTCTGAAAGGGTTTGATTTGTATACCAGATGTAGGAATCACGGCTGTTATGTAGGTCGAGCGGGAAGGTCTGCTCGACTGTATTGATGGATTTGAAAATAGCGAGGAGTACTTAGAGTTAAATATACCTATATGTTACCTCTTTACTACTCAAAAACTGGGCTGATGTGATAACTGTCCCCTAAATGTGGCTGTGGTTGGTGGTTTCAGTAAACAGGAGGGCGGGCTATGAAGGTGCCCACACAATCACGCAAATTCATTCGCCTTCACTCGTAGCTACAGAGAACATGGTCATGTAGTCACAATTCATAACTCTTGGGGCCTTAGTAGAGCCTGTCTTATAAATAGCAAGTATGAGGCCATGCATGATCTCATCAACGTGAACTAAAACTACCGACAAAGAAACGTAGTGGAGAGGGGGCTTAGCAACACATCAAAGGCGGAAAACAGGTATGCACTGGATATATCTATCTTCATTATTCACCGAGGCCAGACTAGACTAGTACTCGGTGAGAAAACATTATGCGTATTTAAGGCGTTGCGGATGTCCAGCTTTCGAGCCAAGGAATTATTCTCAACGATACACAAATAATCCAACGCCGAGAAGGGCCAACTCTTTTTAAGATTAACTCTCTTGCAAGGCTATCTAGCTATGCCGCATCAAGGACGTCCTTTTCTCGTTTGCTCGCCCGATAGCAGCAGAGCATGCGGTGAGAACAATATTATGACAGCAAGATAGGGCCGATGGTGAGAAGCAGGAAATCTCGCGGGCTTCGTCTCAGAGGCGAGAGGTCCGTATGGAGGATCTGAGGCTGTATTTCTCTCTTTCAATGGCATTGCTAGGCTTGGCATATCCTGAAGGATTCGCCGGAACTGTTTGTTCCGTCCACTGATGTATTCTCGAAATTGGAGCTGTCTCAACTATTCACAGATCCTGGATAAGTATGTTATCTGAGGATAGCCCAAGCTGCCGGAAACAACCATCTAATGTTGATACGAGGCCTTAATAAAACTTTGTACAGTCTATTAATCTACATCTCATATATACACCATATCATACAACCACGATATCACCCACCCATCACCATCCTCACAATGCACCCCCCGCAATCTTAACCATCCACATAGCAACCCTAACTCTAACCCCCACCCTCCTCTCCACATGCTCAAAATCCCCCTTCCCCACCTCCTCCGCATGCTCTTGCAACCCCTTCTCTTCCTCCCCCAACCTCTTCATCAACCCCTCATTCCGCGTCACAATAAGCGCATTCGCCTCGAGATCAAGATTATAGCTCCGCTGCGTATAATTACTGCTCCCCACCAGACTTATACTCGGCCGCCCCTCCTCCCCAGGCATAGAAACCCACAGCCCCTTCGCGTGATACGTCCACCCGCCTGGCTCGCCTACTTTGCCAAATCGCCACTCGAGGAGCTTGATTGCACCGCCGCGCCCAGCGCGCGCAGCTGCCTCCATGAATCGTCGCGCGTAGAGGGTGTATGCCCCGGGTAGGAGACCCGCGGGCCCAGAGGCGCCGAAGAACCCATTGGCGTGCTGCGAGGCGGTGATTACTGTTCCGTGCGAGGCGGAGGAGATGAGCAGCCGCGTCAGCGAGGAATCGGGATTGAAGTAGCCGGCTGTGAAAGTCCAGCTACTTTGTGCGAAAGCGGGGGCGGCGAGCCTGCGCAGGATGGAAGTCACGGCTGGTAGCTCGGTGCTGGTTTCTGGTTTGAGGAGCTGGGTGAGTTGGGCGAGGGGGTAGATTGTGGTGTCGGAGTCGGGGAGGTGGGAGAGTGGAAGGGAGGCGGGTTTGATGAGCGGGGCGAGACGGGCGGTGGAGGCGGCTATGTAGCCGCTGGAGGAGGTTAGGGGAGAGGGCGCGTCGTTGGAGATCGGCCAGACGAGGGTGTATCCTGCGGGGGTGTTTGGGGAGGGGACGACGAGGAAGGAAAGGGATGAGACGCCGGAGTGGAGTTTGTGGAAGTAGGAAGTTATCTCGGAGGAGGAGAAGACGTGATAGCGGTCCTGTCTGTTTGTGAAGTAGTCGTTGCTGAGGTTGGCTCTGCGGAATGTATTAGTTTCCTTGGCTTTGAGAAAACAGATAGAATATGGAGCCTTACCCAGACATGATAATCTCATCATCCATCCCGTATAACTTCATGTGTTGCAAGCCCCATCCCTCGTTGATCCGCTTCGGCACATATTTCTTGCGCAGTCCTGTCAGGTTCGGTGTGTGATACATGCGGATCTCTACTCTCTCGGGCCCAAACTCTTCGATTAAAGGAGCGAGAAGAGACGCAGAGCATGCGGAAGGCGTTTCTCGTGTTCCACGAAGAGCGTCGGTGAGCACACTAAGCTTCAATTCTGGCTTTGCGCGGAGGGCCTCCCCGAGGACGGTTATCTATAGCTTCAGTTAACAATGCACAAAAGCCGGGCTGCATTCCAGGTATACTGACTAATTCATGTTCGGTCTTGCCTATATACAACGTCGAAAGAAATATATGCCTCTCCGCCTTGCGTATTTTATCCTATCCCAAATCGTCAGCACCAATCCACCCCCCATTCAAGAAGTCCAATCCACACACCTTCAACGTCTCGTAAAACTCGCTCGGCGTCCGCAACACCTTCACCTGCTCCCCTCTAATATCAAACCGCGGCGCAATCTTATCCAGCTCCTCCGTAAACGCCGCAAGCATCGGGGCACCCCCTTGCCCACCAGTACTCTGCACGCCGCCCCCAGACATACCCGGCGAGGCTGTCGAGTACCTCCTCCCTTTCGCAGCGCGCGGCCACTGTCTAGAGCGCACAATCTGTCGCGGAGCAGCGCATCGCAACAGGCTCCTCGCAAGCATAATCCCTATTCCCCTCAATGCGTGGGTGCGCTAATAACAATTAAAAGTAAAAATAAAAATAACCTTGGTTTTGGCGTTGGTGAGGCTCACTATCAGCCTTACTGCCGGAAGCTGACAATATTTCAAGACGTTACTGGGCCGAAGTTCATACGCGCTAGTACGTTTCGGGCGCTTGGTGCCAATCGAGACTCTGGCGATTGTGCTGAGCGACGTCAAAGACGCGGAAAGAGGCAGTTTGAAGAGCCATTGCGACAACGTCAATATGTCTACCGTGCTCAGAACACTGCGGAACCTCCGCCGAGCTGGCATCAAGGTATGTTCATCCCCGATTGGCAAGTTGTGCCGTCGCTAATGCTCGTTCAATAGGATGCCCTCCATCAAATGCAGGTATGTCAGGACTGACACCCCACCACCTCTCGATCCCGCGACAAACGCAGCCCGTGCTCCGGACGAGCAGGATGAGGATAGAGAGCAGATGTAGAGGAGATTGGGATCTAACAGTTGATTTGTAGCACATTGGCGACACCAAGGCCGGAACTCTGATCGGCATCGACAACTTCGGCAACAAATATTTCGAGAACATGGAGGAAGAGCTCCCCCTCCGCACCCGCTGGGTCGACTACAAGCAATACGAGTGGGATCCGTAAGCCCTCCTTCCTGCCACCTCCTCGCTTTCCCTCCTCCCCCATCCCCAGATTCTGACAAGCCCTCCACAGGTCCCAAATCGAGCCCGGATGGCACGCCTGGATCTCCTATGCGGTCGACAAGCCCCCGACTCAGGACAAGATCCTGCAGACTATGCAGCGCCCGTGGGAGCTGCGCGAGCACCGCATGAACCCGACGCAGTCGAGGGGCGCGTATAAGCCGTATAACACTGTGGTGCCTAAGATTTCGGCGTGGGAGCCTAAGGTTGTTGCAAGGAACTAGATTGGAATGTGAGGTGCGGGAGGAGATGTATATATTGAGATAGATTGGAATGGAGTGCAGTGATGGAAGTGCCTTGTGGTGTTCTTTGACTTGTCTTGTCGGTGATTTGATGTGTGTCGAAAGGGCGGGCGGGGTGGTGTTGGACTGGTCATATGCGGTAAATCACCGGGTTTGACGAGGACATGCTGGAGACATTATGGAGTGATGAGACTTGGGTTACGGCTGGTAGGCACCGCTGCACCTGGGTATTGAGAAAGCAGAGAGAATAGTGGGATGGACGCTTTATTATAGGAAATGCATACTGAAAGAGACAAGGTCTCTTTGTTTTGCTATGGCAAAGGCTGTCAATATCTAGAGGTGATATGATTTTGAGTTACTTTTTAGGCGGCACAGGTAAAGGCTTTGCCATATTCTTAGTGAAATTATTTGGGAAAAGTTGGTTTAAGAACTTATATTGAGCATACGATCCCACTTTGTCTTAGCCCATTTGTTAACTATATGGTAGATAACGGTATACGGCCTAAACTAGAGCACCTAGGCTAGAGCACGAGGCGGATCGTGTATTATAACAATAAGGAGGTTCGATAACTTCATAAGAAATACAGATAGGCAATAGTTAATTATATATATAAGGCTATTAATAACTCTAAGTAGGCCAATGGGGGCTCACTAAAGACGGATAATAGTTGGCCGTAAAACCGACCCCTTCATCAATACACCGCTATAGCCTCAAAAGAAGGAGTCTTAGAACCTATATGCCTTCACCTTCATCTCCATCTCCATCTCAAGCTCATCTCGAAGGCCCTAACTGAAACGCTAGAAAATGGATTCATCTGTATCCCAAGCTGATCTTGATGGCCCTAACCGAAAACGCCAGGAAATGGAGCGTTCAGCTTCATCTCTATCCCAAGCTCATTTCCAAGGCCCTAACCAAAAACGCCAGAAAATGGATTCAGAATTATCACTTAGCAAACTCTCAGGTTCAAGTTTGACATTAGCCAATTGTTATGTTACGGAAGTGCTTGCGTTCCCTCGCTCCCTAGCCGTATTCCGAAATGATATACTCCACTGGAACGCAACCTGCTGGCTCGAGAGATTTCCGATCCCCCAACTCGCAATGAGGAAGATAGCTGACCATTGCAAAATCCCTACGCTACATAAATGGCAAATCTGCGAGTTCAAGGGGTCAGAGCGCAGCAATGAGGAGTTTTCGGATATTCCTGAGATTCGTCTTCTGGTTGTATTCCCACATATGAAGAAGTCCTTTGATAGCGAGGAGGTCCAGAAGCGATGGACAGACGAGATTGTCCTTCCATCAATATACCGCCACGTGATTTCTGGTATTAGGCAGTACCTTCCGACTAGCTACCAACTCCTCCGACTCAATAGTCAGGTGAAAAGGATGGAACTTGGACTCGATGTTCGTGATACACCTTCATGCGTCTCGTTCCGCTCGGACAGCTTAGAACGCACCTGGACAGATATCATGAGCAAAGCGCAAGAAAGCGGATTTGAGGAGTTTGCTGGCGCCTTTCTCGTTGCCCTTGGTCAGTGGCACCCTACTTATACAATCGGAAATTCTACAGCAGAGGCGTGGCGATCCTTGGGTAGTGCGTGGGATATGGAGATGGACATGACTTATATCCCTGCTGAATCATTCGAAGTGAGAATGGAGAGCCAATTTAGATTAGCGCCTACGGTTTGACCCTGAGGCAGCTGGCGTTGTTTGAGGAAGAGACGCTCGTCCGAACGGAGAACGACGCGAGAGATGATAGCAGCAATGAGGCCGTGTCGTCGTCTGAGGAGCTGACGCCACGACCCGCGGTGGACGCTGGGAGTCTTGTTTACACACACAATTATGTTCAAAAGCGGTCCATTTATTATATACCAGAAAGGAGTCCTATGTCGCCATTCCTTTTCGCTACCATTCCCAAAAACACGGAATAATAGCCAATTCTGTCCCCCCGCAGGCCTGTATTTCCAATTTGCAATTCTCTACACATCCCCTTGCCCACCGAATCTAGCGTTCTCGCTTTCCTTCCTTTCTCAAATCCAAAGCCTCTTACTCAGCATCACTATCAACATCCACCAACCTCCCCTTCTCCCACGCCGTCTTCGCCGTCTTCACCAAAGCGTCCAACTCCCCACTCGTCTCACACATCCCCCTAAACACCGCCTCCTCCCCCCTCTTCTTAAGCAAGTTATGCGGGTGATCAAATTCCACCACCCGTCCCTTATCAAGCACAAGCACTTTATCATAATCCACAATCGTCTGCAGACGATGCGCAATCGTGATAATCGTGCTAGTCAACTCGCGAATCGTCTCCTGGATCTTGGCATCGGTTGCGTAGTCGATGCTTGCGGTTGCTTCGTCCATCATTAGGACGCGCGGGTTCTTGAGGAGCGCGCGGGCGAGACAGAGGAGTTGACGCTGCCCCTGGGATAGGTTGTTGCCGGATTCGGCTACGGGGGAGGAGAGGTTGAGGAAGATGTTTTTGTTGGTTGTTGGGGTTGATGTACCTGATGCACCGGAGGGGAGGGTAATGGCGGTTGCGGTGGTGGGGAGCGCGGTGGCGATGTTGCTGCGGCTAGCGCCTGGAGTCACAGGGCGCGAGGTAGAGGGTGTCTGCGCGGCTGTGTCGTTACCGATGAGTTGGACGCGGTGAAGAGCCGTGAAGATATCCTCGTCGGTGAAGAGGTTGAACGGGTCGAGGTTACTGCGGATCGTGCCGGTGAAGAGAGTCGGGTCTTGAGGCACGATGGTGATAGACTCGCGGAGGTCGCGGAGGCCGATGAGTCCAATGTCGATGCCGTCAATCAGAATCTTGCCTTCCTCTGCCTCAAGTCCGCGGAAGAGCGCGAGGGCGAGCGAACTCTTGCCGGCTCCGGTGCGGCCTACGATGCCGACCTTCTCGAGCGGGTTGATCTTGACGGTGACGTTGCGGAGGACGGGGTCCAGGTCGGCTCTGTAGCGAGTCGTGTAGTTGATGAACTCGACCGATCCCTGGCTGGGCCAGTTCTTGGCAGGCTGCGTCTTCTCGTTTTCGGCCTGGGCCTCTTGCTCAACATCGAGGTACTCCTTGATCCGCTCCACCGAGTTCATGTTCTGCTCGTAAACGGCATAAAGTCTGACGAGCCACAGCACGTTTTCGGTGAACGTGATGGCATATCCAAGAGAGAGACCTGCGGATCCGGAATTGATCTCGCCGATGCTGAAGATGACGAACATTCCGGCGAATAATGCAACCAGATCTCCAACAACGTCGATACGGAAGGATAACCACCTGTTGGCCGCCCAGAGAAAGATGAATGGGCGGTTGTAAGTGTCGACACGGACAGTATTGTCACGAATGAAGCGCTTCTCGTCACCATAAGCACGGATAGTAGTGATTCCCGTAAGAGTCTCGCCGAACTGCTGGAACAGCGGACTTCTCTGAACAGATTCCAATCTCTTCAAATCTCTCGATGACCTGAGGTAGAAGCGTCCAATCAGGAAGTAAATAACACTGATGAAAGCAGCAGCAATAAGGAAACCGGGAGTGATTGCGCTAATAAGAGTGATGGTCACAACAATCGCCAGTGCACAACTAGCAACGCCAATAGCCACCGGTGCAATTTGCTGATCGATAGACTCGAGGTCTTTGGAGAAGCGGTTCATAATCTGACCAAGAGGGGTGACATCGAAGAACTTGAATTGGGCGCGGGTGACGGAGCTAATGAGATCCTGGTGGATACTCCAAGATGCAGTGAGCGATCCGTAGAAGAGCCAAAGATCCCTAAAGAGAGCGACAAACATGCCACCAAGCCCAATCGCAGCGTACACGATGAGGTAGTACTTGACATCTACATCTGGAGCAACGAGAGCCTTGAGCGACCACTCATCGCTGAAGTATGGGATGAACCTAGTGAGCCCCTGGGTATTTGACATGGCGTTCGAGGCGGCTGGGTTGGCAATGAAACCAGTAGTAGACACGAATTGCTTTCCGGCTTGTTCTGGCATGTCGTATTGATTGGCCCATTCCCTGATCCAGACATTGCTGGAAACCGCTGCCAGTTGCTGCACGCCGAAGACGATGACTGCAAGAACCCAGAACCACCAAGGGCCCATAGCCTTCAAGTAAACAACCGTGGTTTCGAATTTGACACTGCCCACGGCCTTGGACTCTTCCATAGCATCCTGTGTTTTGAAAGTCTTCTTGTCCTTCGGTTTCGCTGCGTCGGTCGTGCCGTCGTCGTTTGCCTCGGCGGGCGAATCAATCAACGTCTTATCACTCTGCTCGCCAACAGATGAAGGCACACGAGATGGGATCTGAGAAACCAGGCCAGCACTGCTCAACTGCAGAGGTAAGTCCTCGCCAAGCTTTCCAGACGAGATGACGCGGAGAGGGTTGCCCTGCACAGCGATTCTTCCATTGTCAAGAACGACGACATGCTCAGCGGAAGGAACACACAGGGCGAGGTTGTGGGAGACCAGGATACAAGTACGGTTTCTCATAAGAGGTCCTGTGATGCAGTTGTCGAAAATCCATTTAGCGGTGTGAGAGTCGACAGCGCTCAAGCAGTCGTCAAGGAGTAAATGTCTGGAGTTCGAGTACAGAGCTCTCGCGAGAGAAATACGCTGCTTCTGTCCGCCAGAGAGAGTGATGCCCTTCTCGCCAACAAGGGTCTGGTCGCCATTATCCAAAATATCCAAATCTCTCTCCAGTGCGCATGCAATAATTACGTCTCTGTATCTCTTCTCGTCAAGGTCCTGCGCGAATAGAATGTTCTGCTTGATGTTCGCATTAACGAGCCAAGCCTGCTGCGCACAGTATGCAACGCTCTCGGTAAGGCCAGTATCAGGGTCGGGGCGAACGTCTTCGCGGCTGTAACCTCCAGGGAGATGCACCTCACCGGTAATCCTGGACATCTCTCCAAGAAGAGCCATGATCAGCGAGGTCTTTCCAGAGCCGGTCGGGCCAGCGATGATGTTAAGCTTGCCGACGGCAAATCTGATGTCCAGGTCCATAAGTCTGAAAGCAGGAGTTCCGCCTTCGGGAACAACTTCGTCTTTGCTGGCCCACGAGAAGCATCCATTGTCAAATCCAATAATCTCATTTCCATCCTCGTCGACGTTGTCATGGGCAAGCTGGTCATATTTCTCAGTCTCGTCCTCGTTGAGGAACTCTTCCACACGGTTAATAGAAACGCTGGATTCGTTGACGTGGGCGATCATGTCACCAAGCTGGTCGAGAGGCACTCTCAGGATGTTGAAAAGGGAGATGGCGGTGAATGCAACAGAGGGATAGAGAGGCTTCTTCTCAACCAATGTGTACATGAGGAAGGAGAAGAAAGTGATCGCCACAGGCACAGTATTCCAAACTGCCACAGCAAAGGACCAAATGATAAATCTTCCACGCAGCTGCTTAAGCTCAGCCTTCCTCTTCTCGCTGATGAGGTTGCTGAAGCGATGCTCCCATGCAAAGAACTTGATGACGCGGATATTCTGGAGAATCTCGTTGGTGGTGTGAATGCGCTTATCCGTAGCAGCCATAATCTTCTTCTGCGCTCTGCCAAAGGCGAATGCGAAGCCAATATTGATGGGGAGTAGGAAGAGCATGACGATAAGTCCGGGGATGGAACTCCAGCCAAGGACTTGGTAGAGAAGAATAATACTGACGACCAGCTGGGTTGGCCCAGCGGAGAGAAGGAAGTGGAGGTAACTGCTAATCTCAGCAACCTTGAAGGAATCAACGGACATCAAGTTAATGATAGTTCCAACGTTAACTTGAGCATCGCTATCACTCTTGGCAGCACCGCCTACCAGCGCCTCTGGGGCCTGTGTAGCAGACTTGTTATCCGGCTCCTTCTTCTTGGCAAAGCCAAAGATTCTGCTTAATCGGCTGGGTTTGTCCGCATCTTCTTTTCCTTGCTTCTCTCCCAGAACGGTATCGCTGCTTGCCGCTGCCTTACGGCGGAGGGCCTTGGCGTAGAGTTCGCCAATAATGATGGCGCGCAGCTGAATGCACACCTTTCTTCCGATCCATAGAGCTTGTTGGTCAAGGAGAGACCTGATAATATCGGTAAAGGCGAGGAGGATAACATAGAGCCAAATGACGTTTCTCGGCGTCTCACCTGGATCCTCAATGTACTCCAGGATAGATTTTAATAGTAGAGTTGGAGCAAAAGTGAACCAAGCGGAGAAGAAGGCGTATGTGCACTGCGCAAGGAGCTTGCCGCGGAAGAAACGGAGGAGGTGCCACATGAGCCTCATGGTCTTGGGCAGCTGGCGATAGCGCTCCAAGACGGCAGCGGTTTTATCCTTTGGCGCCAAGTTCCACACATCAGTTATCTCCAGCGTCTTAATGTAGCCAGTGTATACAATAGAATCCACCCATGAAAATGTAGCGAGGGAGAACAGACTGGCCAGTGGCTCTCGGGAAGGTTCAATGTCGCCATCCCACTCCATAACAACCGCCTTGTTTCCCTTCCGTGTAGTGAGAGCGATTCCAAACAGTAGAGTCGTGAGAGAAAATTCCGAGATAACGAGAACCTGGGTCAATGTAGTCCGCGGGTGAATGAGCACCGAGCGGAAGATAATAATCTCGAGAATCCACATAGTCGTGTACAGCATAGCCGTATGATCCCAAAGCCTCGGTATCCTGTATTTCGTATCCGAAAGCGCCAATCGACAAGTCGCCAGTATGAATATATACACCCAAGTCAATCCCTGCGCCACCGCCGCCTGCCCGCCATTCGGCCCATAAGCCTGCGTCGCAAATGCAGTTGCACTGATACCAATAAGTCCCAAGAGCGCCAACTCCTCAATCACAACCATGCTATATTGGGCGCGCGGCCGATCGAGTACGTTTGTCGAGCCGCTTGTATTTTTCTTCGCCAATGCCAGTCGGCCAGCGCCAATAGTCAGGCCCTCCTCCTCCTCGCTCTCTCTGTCGGCGTCGGCGTCGCCATTTTGGTGGTGTTCGGACACGCCAAAAGCGGTGTTGCCATTGCTCAGCTGTTCGTAGCCGCCTGCCCGGGTTTTCCGAGCTGCGAGCTTGCGGCGGATGGCTTGGTATGTAATTAGAAGAAACGAGAGAGTGAAGGCGACGAGCGGAAGGAGCACTTTTAGGTAGCTGTGCAGCACGATTAGCAGTGTGTCGGCGGGCTTGGGGTTTTGACGCTGGGCGTGGGGTTTACTCACTCTCGCTGGAAGCAATTCGAGAAGTCATCGACCTGCCAGATGGGCCATGAGCAGTTACCCAGCTCATGCTTCGCCCCCAGGTCTCCCTCCATTGGCAGCAACTTCTCTTACACAGCCAGGACGGTGGACAACCAAATGCCTTATCGGTCCTGCATAAACGATTAAACTTTTGTGTTTCTGCTGCAGGGTTGGTCTTTAAAGAAGTGACCTGTCTGTTGGGGAAAGAAGATCTGTGTCTTGATCTTGTCTTGTCTGGGGGGGAAGGAGGAGTAGAGGCAAGACAAGTGTTTTTGGTGGTTGGTGTTGGACTTTCGATTAGATGCACACTCCACTCTGTCTCTGTCTGGCTCTTCAATGGGTCCTCGGGTTCACTTTTGGGGAAGGTCGCGAACGAAATTTGGCACGCGTTAGTGCATTTTTTGGTAGGTGAATTCACCCAAGCAGCGTAACGTTAATACGGGGCCCCACGTGAAATGAAGAATCAACCCCACCTATTCCGCTGCAGTGGAGTGGAAATGTGCAATGTAGTGTAATGTAATGTAATCCGGAGCGTTCTGTAGGGTAGAGACAGAGACAGAGACTCGGAGAAAGAGAAGAAAAGAAAAGCTTTATTAAGCAAAGACTGCAGTACAGTACAGTGCAGTAGAGTACAGTAAAGGATGCAACCACTGCGCGTGCGGATATTAATATACATACACCGAGTTCGTATGCCAATAATATTTTAAAGAAGTTTGAAGCAGAAGCAGAAGCAGATGTTTGCTGCATTATCCCTTGCATTATCCCTTGCATAATGTTACTTACAGTACTGCAAAACCGCCATTCTAGGCTCCTCCTACGCTCATCCTGGGCTCATCCTCCTAGGCTCCTCTCTCTTCCATTTGTTTACCATTTGAGGGTGTGATGATGCAAAATGTCGCTACGAGTCATACTTCTACTCTGCTGACACTACTAACACTACTAATTTGTATTTATTGCATTTATTGTCCGTCTATTGTCCATGTATTGCCCGTCTACTTCGAAGGATCTGTTGGAGCTTGTCCCAGAAAGGAGGGTCGAAGCTCTTATCTTTCGCTACTTCGCCAAAAGCCGACACCGGGAAAAGCTACCCCTCACTCCAAAAATGCCATGCATCCCCCCCCCCAAATGCGTCGTCCTATGAGACACCACCGTTTCGTGCAGTAGTGTCTGTGTCACGCATCGTTGCCAAACTGGGTGCGGCTCTCGACAACATGTGGGGTTTTTAATAACAGTACCATAGTACTCGTGCCGTACTCTGTATACGATACTACTTTGCTATCTTATAACGCAGTACTATACTGTAATATGGAGCATAGAAGAAGCTTTTAAACGAGCCACAATATACAATATATATATAAAATATCTCTGGTATATCCACGATGACATTTACCGTAATCATAAATCGCGGTACAACAACCCCATCCATCACAACAACCACCACACACCACCACAGCTCACCGCCCGGGACCCCCAAAAAACGTCATCCGAATCCCCAACCCCCCTCAATCTCTCCCCCATGTCGCCCGTGGCTTACGCCTAGAATGGCCTCCCGATGCGGTCCTCAACCCGTAAATGCGACTGCACAAGTGCCCGTGGCTTACTATCGCGGTCCGAAACGCTGCGTCCGCGCTCAGGGCTACCGCTTTGGTGAATGGCTGGCTGTAATGGCATGTCAGCGTCCCGAGAGGCGCTGGAGAGAGCGGGTGAGTGAGGTGAGACAGCTTAGTGACCTTTCGTCCCAACCGCTTTCGTATTATGGAGCCATCGAGCCAGATGTGCTTAATATACAGGTGTACTCATGTATACATGCAAAATAATATATTGGCAGTACGCGCTCGCTCGCTCTTCGCTCATAACGCGGCAAAAATAGATACAATCGGGTGTGCGTATTGTCTATTAAAGGTTATATAGATGTCCCCGATCCACCGCAAATGCATTTAAGCCTTTTTTTTGTCTTTGTCATAATAAAAAACTCCCACGCTTTGTGCCATAGATTTACATAGGGTGTGCCCCTTCCCCTATGAATCTCTGATTCTGGGGCGGGGGCTCTCCCTTATTGTGACAGTATATTCTCCCATCCCAATATAATGTCCCTATTAGCCCATAATCATACCCTTCATGCCGGCCATGTCTCCCTCCTTTGCCGCGATCTCGAAGTATCCGTAGATAATGCTGTGGGAATAAAATCAGTAAATGTTTTCTCATCAAAAAAGTATCACAATTTGGGGTGTGGGTAACTCACGTGACAGCTAACAGGATACCAGTTCCAGATCCGAGAGCGCCCATCAGGTCGCTCATGACAGACAGACCACCAATGCAAGCACCTCCGAAGGCAGCGGCGGTTGGGATGATGCGCTTCAGCTCCTTGTACATGCTCTGCTCTCTGTGGCCAGCCATGACGAGACCCTGGTCCTTGAGCTGCTTGGCGACATCTCTTGGGCTGGAGCCGGAAACCTCGATCCAGGTCTTAGAGAAGACGGCGCAGGCGATGAGCATGTAGGCGATGTAGACGGCGGTGTGGATGGGGTCGAGGAGAGCCTCAGTGAAGTTCAATGGGGGGGACATGTAGTATGCGACACCGGAGGTAGCGAAAAGCTGGGCAGAGCCCTCCTTGGCCTCCCAGATACCGAAAAGACGGACGAGAAGGTTCTCAGAGAAGCGCGAGTAGAGCATCTGGGAGATGAGGAAGACGTTGGAGGAGAGGGCGGACTGCAGCATAATGGGCATGTTCGAGGTGTAGAAGAGGCGGACGGGGTAGGATCCGCGAGCACCACGCTGGCGGGACGACTTGACTGGGATCTCGACACGGAAACCCTGGAGGTAGATGACAGCCGAGAAGACGAGGAGGGTCGCGAGCAAGTTCATGATGTTGGGGAGGTTCTGGCGGTAGAACGCCTCTTGGAGAGCGCGCTGCTTGTTGTCCCAGGTAAGGAGGAGGTGGAACAGGGCAATGACGGCACCCTCGAACTCAGGGCCACGACCAGTGTTGATGGTGGTGGGCGAGAACGCCTTCCAGATGATAGACTCGCAAATGTTGGTAGCAATGAAGAGAGAGATACCGCTTCCGAGTCCGTATCCCTTCTGGAGAAGCTCATCGAGGAGGATAACAATAAGACCAGCCACAACCAATTGGAGGATGAGGAGGAAGACAACACCAGCGCCGAGATCAGATGGCTGTCCGTAGAGGCCAGTGAAGACATACACGGTGGCCTGTCCCATAGAGAGGATAATAGCGAAGAGCTTCTGAGCGGTCTGGTACAGCTCGCGGTCGGACTTCAGGTCAAGGTTGACATCGATGAGGTGGGTGCCAGCAAGGAGCTGGAACACCATGCCGGACGAGATAATTGGCGAGATACCCAATTCCATCAGCGTTCCTCTGTTACTCGCCAGCATCATGCGCAGCCAGTAAAGTGGATCGGAGGTATCTGAGGACACAATGCCGTATAAGGGCATCTGGCTCATCACCAAGAAGATCAACAGTGTCAAACCAGTCCACATCAACTTTTGGTTGAAGGGGACCTTGGTTTCCGGCTGCTGAACCTCAGGGAGGAACGGCGTAAAGGGCTTGATGAGGTCTAGGAATCGGACTGCAGAGAGAGATTAAAATGTTAGCCATTGCTGTACAATTGCGCCGCTGGATGCGGAGATCTCATTTTAGGGAGGCATAAACACGTACGGCCACTCATCTTGGCGGTTTGTTTTCTCAAACCTCACAGACGTGGAATAGAAAGGAGAACACCAGTTAAGGAACGACAAGAAATGAAAATGTCGGTCTCCTGCTTGCTGCCGCGAATCGCAATGTGTTCTCGTGTGATGTGTCAAGATGGAAAGGCACGGAATAAGTAAGGTTACAGCTCAGGGAACTGACCTTCGCTTCAGCTTTTTGTGGGGATTCTAGAAAGACACATTTACCTCAATGGGGAACCACGTGATGTCTTAATATAACGCGTCCCTGCGCTTTCTCGATAAGCGATAAGGACCTGATGGTTTTCTATTCTCGGTCATCGGGTTGGAAGCTTGCGAATTTTTTGTTTATGTTCGATGAAGACTTCACATTTCTTCGTCTATAGCTGAGATGGACTTCTCATGTTCCGGCCACTGCTCAGGTATCTTAAAGATACGATCATGCCTCGCAAACCGCCCCATAAGCCAGTCGTGATTGTCCTCGGCGCAACAGGCACAGGAAAATCGCAGGTACGTTGTGCTCTTGATAACCACCCTTGCTCCCGACTTCATAAGCTGACCTTTTTTAGCTAGCAGTTGACCTGGCTCTCCGCTACAATGGCGAAATCATCAATGGCGACGCGATGCAGATGTACACAGGATTGCCCATCGTAACCAACAAAATCACACCGGCAGAGCAACAAGGGGTCCCGCACCATTTAATAGGGAATGTCTCACTGCAGGAAGAGCCATGGCATGTTGGCGTCTTTAAACGCGAGGCGGAGGGTATTATAGAAGAAATTCGGTCAAGGGGCCGGCTACCTATATTGGTTGGCGGCACTCACTATTACACGCAATCGCTGTTGTTTGACGATAATTTGGTTGAAGACACGGACGAGAAGTCACAACCTCCACAAGATGGAGGGACAGAAAATGACGAGTCTCTGCGAAAATACCCTATTCTAGGGGCAAGCACAGAAGACATCCTTGCTAAGCTGAGGGAAGTCGATCCCGTAATGGCGGATAGATGGCACCCAAACGACAGGCGGAGGATACAACGTTCACTGGAAATTTACTTGACCCAAGGCCAGAAAGCTTCAGATGTGTACGCAAAGCAAAGGGAACGTAAGAGCGCGCCCCAACAAGATACTGCCTCTGCGAATATCGAAGAGCCAGACCGGACAATTCCATTGGAATCAACTCTGCTCTTTTGGGTCCATGCTGGACAAGAAGTCTTGAAGAGCAGGCTCGATGCCAGAGTTGACAAGATGGTTGAAAATGGCCTTATAGAAGAAGTACAGTCGCTCCAGAAGCTCCAAGAGGCCGAAACCGCTGCCTCTCAGCCTCCAGATCTAACGAGGGGCATATGGGTATCCATTGGCTTCAAAGAGTTTGCTCCTTATCTGTCAACTACGATGGATCCTGCGGCGACTGAGAAAGATAAAAGCAAAGCTTTGGCCCTCTCCATCGAGCAGACAAAATCGGCGACTCGCCAATATGCGAAGCGGCAAGTCCGTTGGATCCGCCTCAAGCTGTTGATAGCTCTTAAAAAAGCAGGCTCACTTCACAACCTGTATTTAATGGATGGGAGTGACGTTGCCAATTTCCAGTGCGACGTTTCTGGCCAGGCTATAAAGGTCTGCGGCGACTTTTTGAACGGATTGGAATTACCGCCACCGACAGAAATGTCGCCAGCGGCCGCGGAGTTCCTCACTCTTAGCAGGGACTTTGATTTCGGGGACAGGCCGGACCTGTGGATACGCCAGACTTGTGAAGTCTGCAATGTAACTGCTGTTACAGAGGCTAATTGGAACTTTCATCTGCAAAGTAGGGGTCACAGGGGGAAGCTAAGGAAGCTAAATAGGCCGCCGAGAGTTCCAAGACAGCTTCAAACTGAGGCCACGGAAGATGGCACGCAGGCTCAAGCTATTCCCACGACTCTTGAAAACGGAAGTGTCTCAAAAGATTCTCCGATTTGAATAAATAAATATAATCAAATTTCCCAGAGACATGTAAAATTACTCCCTATGGCGGTAGATCGGGGCGACAGTAAAGTTTTAGTAAATCGTGTGAAATGATTATGGGTGGTATAGCCTGGTGCTTTAGCTAGGATACTCTTATATCAAGGTCTTATTTGGCCAACCTAAATCGGCGGGACTGAAAACTTCTTGTTGATTTGGTACTGAAACAAAATCTTGCATTTGATACTTTTTGTTGACTGCACGTGACGTCAAGAGTCCAAGCACCAGATCGAGTACATAGATACAGCATTCAACCTCGCAATTCAAGGAACGACAGCACTCCTGCCAGTTATATGAACTCAAAAGTGTGCATGCCAGAAGCAGCTTCAAAAGCTCTGGTTTCCTGAAATTTATTTTGAAATTCAATTGTTGCTGCTGCTCTTACCCTCGTTCCACCTGTCCTGACCTAGCGTTCTGCGTACGGGTGCCTTCCCAGCCTGGATACCATTTAATACTTCAAACCATCGACTGTGAGGCGCTTCCACACAGAAAATTACTACTGGAAATTTGTTTCTTTGTTGCCTCAGCTTTTCTCTTCGACACGACAAACATTGTCACAGTCAATCGCGTTCGCCAGCTCTGCTGATAGCTGATATACAATGTCTCACCATTCGAGTGACGAAGATGATGATTTGAAAATGGCAATTGCTCTATCTTTACAGGATTCTAATCAGCTGTCTTCACCCGGACCAAAGGACCTAGTGGTGATCGATCTCATCAGTGATGACGATACAGACACAGATGACCTTGACCAACCGGCCGCCAAGCTTCCCTCTGGTTCTGATCAAAATGGCACCGTTACATCAAACAATGAAATTAAGCTAGAAGAATCTCTAGCGATAAGGCCACAAGTCCAAAGCCCTGAAATAAAGAGATACAAAAGCCAGGCCGCAGCCAATGGGAATAAAAAAGAGCAAGAGCTGCCTCAGACGTCTGATATTAAGGAACCAATAACTACAATCTCAGGTCTAGGTGGCCTTGACCGTAAGAAGATGGAGGAAGAAAGGCTCGCGAGAGCCGAAAAACGAAAGGCCATATCATCTCAACCAGGTGACAGTGATGAACCGCCGTCGAAGAAGGCATTGTTAGGCTCGGGCCTGAAGTCATCTGGAATGTCTGATCGGCCACCGACAGACAAATCCAATACCAAGGTAGCGTTGCATCCCATGCACATGCGAGCCACGTCAGGGTTTCTGATACCATCTCAGCTCATGAACTCAGAGCCCGCAATGCTTGCGGATATTGAGCGCTTCACCCCTGGTCCAGATGATGCCCGGAGATCTGAAGTACCTAACCATACTAATATCCCCAAGGCCCAGCCATCCAAGGATCAACAAATTGGAACGAGATCTGGAATCCAATATCCCCACGGTGTCGTCAAACAAACTTGGGCTTATGGTTTTCCAAGATCCGGAGGAGACATCAAGATTGAGGAGGTATTTCAGAAAGCCGATCTTGATTTAGCAGTCTTAAGTGCGTTTCAATGGGATAATGAATGGGTCCTTTCGAAAATAAATATGGCGAGGACGAAACTGATACTCGTTGCTCAAGCAGTACGTGGAGATGAGGTAAGCTTGTTTTTATTTTGCTATGCCATCTTCATCTTCCCAGCCAAATTGCAGCGTAGGAGAGGCATTCGAACAAAGACGCAGCGCTTACGGATGTGTGGCCTGTTGGATAATAATATATCATGGATCCTCATTCTTATCTATGTTCATTGGAGCTAATGGCATACAGCAGGAAGAAGTCAGAAGTAGCGCTCCAAAGAATGTGAGGTTCTGTTTCCCATTCAACAAGGATGGGACAGTAAGCACTATGCACTCAAAACTGCAATTGCTGGCTCACCCGAGTCATCTGAGAGTTGTCGTACCAAGTGCAAATCTCGTTCCATATGATTGGGGAGAAACAGGGGTAATGGAAAACGTACGTATAAACCTGTATGATCTTTGTTCATGTTACATAACTTACTGACTTTTGTAGACCGTTTTCTTGATAGACCTGCCCAGATTGCCGGACAACAAGATTGCGACTGTTGAAAGTCTTACACCTTTTGGTAGAGAACTTCGACGTTTTGCAAAAGCCTTGGGATTGGAATCAAAGATTATCGATAGCCTCTTGAAGTTTGATTTCTCGCAAACCGCGGGTCTGGCATTTGTTCATTCGATGTAAGCATGCCTGGAAATGTCCGTTTCAGGCCACTAATAAACTTATAGTGGAGGCAACCATACTGGAAACGATTGGAAAAGAGTTGGCTACCCTGGTCTTGGTTCTGCAGTTAAAGAACTGGGGCTCGCCAACAGTGCTCATTTGAATATAACATACGTTGTGAGTTAATAAACCGTCGGCATATGTTGATAAACCAGCTGACCTAGCTAGTCTGCATCGATTGGTGCGCTCACGGATGATTTCTTGCTGGCCATACTTCTAGCTTCCAAAGGTATGCTTACTGCGGCAATGGATATGGCTGTGTTCAAAAACTAAAACTGGTTAGGAGACGATGGCTTGAAGGAGCTCACCTGGCGGACGAGTACCTCCCCAGCCAACAGGAAGCGCACTGCCGAAGAAAAAACATTGCTGATGGAGATGGAAGAAAGTTTCCGTATTATGTTTCCAAGCCACGACACCGTTCGAGAAAGCATACATGGGACCATATCAGGAGGCACTATATGCCTTGACCCCAAGCATTACCAGCGGGAACAGTTCCCAAAGGAGCTATTTCGCGATTGCAAGAGCAAGAGGGCCGGATTATTGATGCATAGCAAGATCCTTTTCACCTCACCAACAGAAGCCGACGGGTGCCGGGACAAAGCGTGGGCGTATGTTGGGAGTCACAACATCTCGGAGAGCGCTTGGGGGCGCCTCACGAAAGACAGAAGCACCAAGCAACCCAAGTTATATTGTCGGAACTGGGAGTGCGGCGTCGTCATCCCTGTGAACAGATCCTCTGCTCGCCAGTCACAAAATATAGACACTCAAGCGTCCACACTCCAGCAGGCCACAGCGCAGGGCCGGGACATCAATCTCGATTCAATATTTGACGGGGTAGTGCCGGTTCCAATGGAATTTCCTGGCGTGGAATATGGCCAGGGCCGCCCGTGGTTCCGCAATGAACAGTAGCCGATATGTGGCTTAGAAGAGGCTATACACTGGACTGCTCTACTCCTATTTGCAGGCACCCAGCCAGTCATTAGCTATCTCGGTGTCTACCCAATAATTACACCTCAGGCGGTGCTAAGCGACGGAAATGGCAGGCTGGTCTCTATAACCATCATCAGAGCAGACCAGGGTAATCATATACGAGTGCCTTTGGGAGGCACTGGCCTGCATATAAAGTTAGTTGATCCACGTAGCTGGTGTTTATTAGAACAGTCTCTATGAACGTCGATATTGAAACTCGGAGCCCAAGCCATATTACTGGCCGGACAGAGAACCACGGCTGCCACATTATATGCCCTAATAATAGAAGGATAGGAAGGAAACTTGAGAGTCTAGCGCTCTTATTATCAGTGGTCACAATTTATATGATATCAAGCCCCCTTTCCATTGCCAGTTGTTACATTGGTAATTAAATTCCAAGCCATCTATCGTATCAAGTACCGTATTCTCCATAAATTCCCTCCGAGAATCCTGCAATGGAAGATATTTTGATCGCCAAACCTTTCTATGCAATAATATCTACAGTACCATCCGCGTCGCGCCTTCCCATGCCAAATGTCGAATGCCATATAATACAAGATCTTCTCCTCCACCTCTGCACCACTCAATTCTTCGTATCCTCCTTCTTCTCCTCCGTCTTATCCTCTGTCTTCTCCTCCTTCTTCTGGTTTAGAATCTTCACCGCATCCTTACTGAACACATAGCTCGCCCCGCTCCAAACCGTCGTCGCTGCTACCAAATATTGAAATCCCGTCATCGTTGCACCCAACTCAAACGGTATTAACGGCATCGCCGTCGTCGCTCCAATCAGCCCCAACTGCAGCGCCGTATTAATCTTGCTAATGGTCGTCGGCCTGACCTCTGCGCTTGGCAGACTGAAATCCCAGTACCGAGTAAAGGTCTTTGGCGGCGGCAAACTAATCCAGCGGTAATAAATGGCAGAGATCCCGAGTCCCACGTCACGGCCCAGAATGATGAATGCAAGCCACACAGGCAGCATCCCTTGCATCGCCAGCGTTACCGTCAGCACGGTCATCAGGATCTTGTCGGCTAGCGGGTCGATGATGGTCCCCACTACGGTCTGGAGATTCCATTTCCGTGCGATCCAGCCGTCCACGAGATCCGTGATACCGGCATAGGCGAAGAGTCCGAGAGCCCAGGCGTGTGCGTCATTGAGGACGAGGTAACCGACAACGGGGGCGGCGATGAGGCGAGTAAGAGTTAGGAAGTTGGGGACCGTGTAGATGTTCTCGTGGGGAGTGAGTTGCGCTAGGGCCTTGACGACGGTGGATTTCAGGGGTTTGATACCCTCTGGGGATGGTACGTTGCTGGAGAGGCGTTAGTGATGGTTGGGGGTCATGTGATGTCTTTGTGGAGGGTAGGGAGATGTAGGCGAATTTCGTTCAGGAGTATTGGACCAGAAAGTGATCGCTATAAGAGTGTGCGGCACTGATGATATGGGGTGGTAGAAATTCATTTACCTTTCTGGGGTTTGCGGCTTCTTCTCTGGCTCTGAAGAGTAGTTCCGGTACTGGACGAGCCTAACAGTCAATGATCTAAGTCCAAGGGAATCAGTACTAAGCTCCCCGTAAGATGCAAATAGCCAAGAGCTAGCTCACCCATTCGACAGTTTCAGTGATGTGACAGAGGGTGTACGTGAAGATATGCTAGAGCATGTCCAGAGATTCGCCCTGGACTGCCGGGAAAACCGTGACGCAACAGATTGAGGCTTTAGGAGAAGCGAAGTTGGCACCAACGAAGACCGCACAGCTTTAAACAGAGCGACATGTTGGCGATTAGGCTGACGGAGCAATTGGAGTGTCGCCATCGAGCCTTTCTTCGTCGTCGTCGTCGAGTTCAACGACGGACGTCAAGCAAGTCACGCGACCTGGATTGATAATTATATACGAGGCTGAATGCCGAGGCTGAGGCTCCTGTCAGATGTAAATAGGTACTCAGCCAATAACAACGCGCGGGCGGGGAAACATCGTCAATGCTCGGATGACGTTGGAGCCGCGAGGCTGTAAAAAGTTAACAGCACCCGAAAGGCAGCCCATAACTACCCGGCGAAGTTAAGGCATATTTCGAATAATAGAACAGCTTAAAGCTTCTAATAGGCGCGGTTTATTGGCCCTACCTTCTCCTGCCCAATATTGTCCGGAACGCGTGGGAGCTTGCGATGCCCCCGAGATCCAGGCATTGATTCCCCCCCACAATGTCGACGAACACCGCCCCTATACACAATGAATCCTCGTAAGCAACCCCATTCTTATATCCTGCCTTCATCGTGCATAAAATTAACTTTCTCCAGGTTATCCTTTACCCAGGGCCTTCTCCTCGGCCAACTCTCCATCGTAATACTCATTGGGGCGTTTATCAAATTCTTCATCTTCGGCGACCCGCCCTCTCCTGATCTCACCGCCGCCCTTCGTGCCACTGAGCGCCGCAGCCGCACACTTGCACATAAGCGCTCGCTCTTATCTCTGCGCCCGCCATCTGCGCATTCACACTCACATACCCAGAACCTGAGCCGCAAACGGTCCTCCGCGCTACGAAACCCGCCGCCTTTGACGATAGGCACCATCCTCTCAAAAACATACTACAATGTCGACGCGCATCAGCCTGAGTCGCTCGACTGGTTCAATGTTCTGATCGCTCAGACTATCGCCCAGTTTCGCGCTGATGCCCAGTATGACGACGCGATTTTGACCTCGCTGACTCGCGCGCTGAACGGGACTTCTCGGCCAGACTTCCTCGACGAGATCAAAGTCACAGAACTCAGCCTGGGCGAAGACTTCCCTATCTTCAGCAACTGCCGCGTCATACCCGTCGATGACGATGGCATTGCGACGTCCGCGCCCCATGGGTCTGGGCGTGAAAGTAAGCGCCTCCAAGCACGCATGGACGTCGACCTCTCCGACTTCATCACCCTCGCGCTTGAAACCAAGCTCCTCCTTAACTACCCTAAGCCCCTCACCGCCATTCTTCCCGTCGCGCTCGCCGTGAGCGTCGTCCGCTTCTCCGGCACACTTTCTATGTCATTCATCCCCTCTTCCTCTTCCCCAGCGCACAACACCGCAACCACAATGGCCTTCTCCTTCCTCGACGACTACCGCCTCGACTTCTCGATCCGCAGTCTCGTTGGCTCGCGATCACGCCTCCAAGATGTACCCAAGATCGCCAGCCTTGTTGAGAAGCGCCTGCATGATTGGTTCGACGAACGCTGTGTCGAGCCACGCTTCCAGGAAATCGCGTTGCCGAGTCTGTGGCCTAGGAAGAAGAATACAAGGGGTGGAGAGGAGACTCCAGAGGCAGCGCCGGGGGCAAGCATGAGCCGCAAGGAAGCGAAGATGGCGGCGAAGGAGGTGGAGAGGGGGATTATGGCGGA
Organism: Pseudogymnoascus sp. VKM F-4516 (FW-969); assembly: GCA_000750815.1. Classification (NCBI taxonomy): domain Eukaryota; kingdom Fungi; phylum Ascomycota; class Leotiomycetes; order Thelebolales; family Thelebolaceae; genus Pseudogymnoascus; species Pseudogymnoascus sp. VKM F-4516 (FW-969). The sequence goes on along the minus strand of JPJZ01001132.1, from coordinate 29,214 downwards.
GGCGAGGAGGGAGGTAGAGAGAGAGGCTGAGGAGAAGGCTGAAAGGGAGAGGGTGAGGCAGTGGGAACGGGATGTGGCGGATGATGACGAGTTAGAAGGAATGGGCGGTGTACGGAGGAGGAGGAGGATGACAAGGGGCGAGGAGTATGCTATGCCAGGAAGCATGCCTATGGGTTGATACATCCAAGTTTAGGCATTTGTATTATCGAATTTTTAAGGGGACGAGGATAGTTAGATATGGAGCAGCATTGTAGGCGCACTTTATGACACATAGAATCTCATCTATTCTCACAATAACCTCTATACTCTCATTGGAGATAATTGAATATCGTCTATTCGTCTTATCTACATATACATATTCACATATAAACCTTCGCCACTACTCCTCGTCACTCTCTGCATCAACAACCCGCAGTCCCAGCGGCTCCCTTGCATACCACACCCTCCTTTCTCGCGCACCAAGCAAAGCATCCATCATTGCCTCGGTCCCAGCTCTCTGCCTCCCAACCTTCTCTCTGTTCCCGAAATCTCCCCTCTCCTTCTCTACACCCCACAGCCTCGTCTCCTCAACGCAAGCACCAACCTCAAACTCTCCCTTGCACAGTGCCGTCATCGTAACACGAACTTCCGTCGTCTCGTGCGCAGCCAGCACCGGCAACGTGCGCTGCAGTGTCCCGTCCCAAACCACCTTCTTGGAGAGGTCCAGCGCATGCCCATGTACATGATTACAGAGACTGGGCTGCAGTCGGAGCAGTGGATAAACGGGTGTAGCAGAGCGGTTGGTGATGGTAACGACGAGATGCAGGAAATCATCAACCTCAACTGTCGTCCGCGGTGTGCGACTTGGCGGGGCACCGTTGACGCGCAAGCTAATACCCACGTCTTCGATCTTGAGGGCGTCGATCGTGCGCGGCAAGAGACGCATGCCGCGGAGCTCGATATCACCTTTACGCTCTGTGCCGGAGGTAGTGCGCCAGGTGCCGCTGAGGGAGCGGAGGATCTCCTCTCGATACCAGAAGGCTTCGCGGCTTGCCTTCTCAGAGTCGACGGATATGCGGCCGGAGCTAACTACGAACTGGCGCTGTCTAGCAGGGTCTAGGACTGGGATGGCTTTGTGCGGGTCGTCAAGGTGAATTCTTTTTATGGGGAAGACAACCCTTGAAGTGCTGCCGGGCAGGATTTCTTCTTCCATGGCGCGGCCTGAACCGATTTCAAGCCTGGCACGGAGAGGTGCTGGCCAGGCATTGCGAAGATCTAGCACCAACAGGCAATAATCCCGTGCGTCGATATCTTCAGCGTTTTCCTTAGCAGCAGCGTCGCCACACAAGGACCAGAGGTTACTGGGAACATCATGGCCCAATGGTACAATGTCAATCCGAGATAGTTCGACTCCTGCGTTAACAGTCACAGTTATCGGCAAACTAACTTGTCTTGTATGAAATGGGCCTTTCACTTTGCTGGCTGGCTGGCCAAGATGCGCGTAATCAATTAGCACAGCCGCACTTGTCAAGCCTGGTTTACCAAGGACTTCGAAATCGACTGTCATCGTACCGCCGGGAGGTATATTTGTGTCGTCGCTCTCTCCTTCCCGCTTGACATGGCGCAATGCAGCCTTTCGAGAAAGTATGAGTTCATATTCATATAATTCGGCAGGCGAAGCATCACGCTTGCTGAGTGCTGTTTGTAGAGGTCCTTGCGTGGAATCTTGGAAAGAGAATAGGAGTAGGTCAACAGGGGTTGTTGTTGAGAGGTTTTTGAGTGTGACGGAGAAAGTTTGACGTTCGCCTTCAAGAACCATGGCGGCAGCTTGAGAAAGGCTAGTGGAGGTAATTACAACGATTGGTTGCGGGGCGATGGCTGTCAGTGATAGAGATGATGTTTTCGGGAGGTGTGGGTCGATAGTTGGCCGTTTCGAAAGAGATGCATCCGATACTGGGCGTTCCTCTCGTTTTCGCTGCACTGCAAGTCCCAGAGCTTTAATCTTTATATCTGATAGAGGTGCCCATGGCTCTAAAAATACGGGGAACCTTCGTTCCCTACAACCTCTGAGCTTGACTATGCAGCCTGTGATCTTAAATGCACCTGCTGCTCGAGGCGTCCCTGAAACGTTGAGAATCTGTGTTCGATAAGGTCCGACAATAGTCTCTTGCAACGCAGATTGAAAATCGCCTCCGTCAGCTTCAAGGCGGATTCTGTCAATGACTATCTCAAACTCATACGGGTTTTGGAGAGTGACTTTGAAGGTGGCGCTCTCGCCACAGACCAGGAGTCTTTCCACAGCTTCGGCGTTAGGCCTCTTTAAAAATGGATTGTAAATAAATAGGTTCTTCCCCCCAGCTTCTGCAGCTTTTGTTGACCCGCCGAGATCAGAGCTCCGGTGCGGATTCGGGGTACGAGAGGTTGGTAGAGGTTCAAGCTCGACACCACGTACAAGGAACTCGTCCCAATACTCTGCTTCTAAATCTTTCATGCCGATTTTAGCAGCAGCGTCGACAGTCCTCGAAATATTGATAGACAATCGGACTTGCTCATCTCTCGTCATCATCGGCGATGCATTTTCAGTACGAGGTCCTGGTGCTATTCCCGTCCCAGCAGTACGCAATAAATCGGAACTGAATCTCAATACACCCTGAAAGTCAGGGAGTGCTTCGCAGAAGCCAATGCACGCCCGAAGGACATTCATCTTCATGGATTTGCCCCCAAATTGACGTGCTGCTGTGTTTTCCATTATGCGTGCCACAACAGCTTCATCCGAGTCGTCGCATATCTTGTCGCCACTCGATGGTGATGGGAAGCCTACTACTCCGTACGTTTTCCCCACAAGGCCTAGTAGTTCATCCATGCCAGTCTCGACATCACCTTCGCCAAGATCCAAAGCACCAGCTCCAGTCGTATTACCATTGATATGGCTCAGTGCAGCCAGTCCAGCCGCAGGATGTATTCCCATCTCTGCTGCGCCTGCCATTCTAGCACTTACAAGCCCAGGAATAAGAATTGAAACCAGTTCCCGCATTACCATAGCCTTCTTTCTATCGTAGCCCAAAAACCCGAGGACAGAGGCGATCCCAGCCAATATGACAGTGCGGTCAATTAATGAAAGCTCCTTCGCCGCGGTTGATGATGGGAATGCTCGAAATAAGGTAGAAACAATTGCTGATCTGGTTGGGTGAATATTTAGTCGCGGAGTGCGAGTATTAGGTTGGGCAAAGAATGGGGTGCCTAGAACCACAAGCTTCAAGGAGCCATCGTCGAGCCGTCCCCCAGCAAGATGTACGGCTGACAGCAACTTCGAAAATCGAATCGCAGACTCGGAGAACGGGAGCTGCGGTAACGACTCGCCGGTGAAATTTGACGCGCGCTCATACAGGCTGAGTATTCTGTCCAATAATTCCGGAAGGAGTACCGAAAGATTCTGCAGGGCTGCTAACCGGTTGATTGTCTCAGGGGCATTCTGCTCTGCGGCCGTACCAGATGCTGTAGTCGGTGATTTTTCTGGTACAACATAGCAAAGCTGTGGAATCTGAAAATCCAAGCCAATCCAAGCAAGCATAATCATTGCAACTACAAGCCCTTCCAGGGCTTTAGCATGCCATAGATGATCATTATTTGTTTTGGCAATGTATGCCCCCTCAACCAGCTCTTTCATAGCATCTTGCCAACGGCCAGCCTGGAGATATAGGCCCCCAATAGCTATTGAAACGCGACCTTTTCCTTTATTTCTTGACCTTTCGCTGAGGCTGCCCGATCCAAATCCTTGGGTCGAGATACGGTCACTGCTTTGTTCTCGAATTTTGTCCGCGACACTGCCTGGCCGACTTAAAGAAGTCGGGCTCATAGGACCTGAAGTACCATCACTTGGTGTACTGGGTCCTGCACTCGGTGTTGTTGGGCGTGACACTGACGATGAGCGTAGGTGCTCCCCTTGTTGTGAGCCGAACCGTACGGGCATGGACATTCGAACTTGGCTCCTATCGGCCTTGGGCATAGATGAAGCTGATCGAGAATCCGTATCAGGAGTACCATATTGAGAAGCCCGCCTCGATATAGTCCCACTATCTCCATTCGACCACGAGTAGCCGGGGCCCTGCCTCCCGTCTAGAACCACATTTGGTGATTCGATCATAGCCATCCCCTGTAATGACTTTGCCATTGTAGTCATTTCAGCCAATAAGACAGAAGACAGATCGCACATGATTGTCTTCATCGTCGTTATATTAGACCCCTTAACTGAAGGCACGGGTATTAAGCCATCAGGCAATGCTGGAGATTCCTTCTGGTGGTGATAGTCAAAGAGCATGGCCTGGTGAACCAAGGCCTTCGGATACTGGTCTCTGATTGTCTCCAGCTCTTGGTCCAACTCTTTAATTTGTTGTAAATGCGTCTGATAGTCGTATCCATTCGTTTCGTTCCCCTCCTTATCTTTCCGTGATACATGATCGAGCTCGGAGCCATCTGCAATCGCTAGAATGACAAGTGGTGCGCGGTATAGTTCGAAGGGGGCTAATGCAAGGTGCGAAGTAGGTGGAAGTGAAGTCGTAAGGTCATAAACTATCATGCCAGCTGGAAAGGCCAGTGGGGAGAACATGTCTATGATCTTCTTAGCAGCTGGACAAGGGACATCCTCCAATCGTCACGAGTCTTACTTCTATCAGGTCGCCGATCGGGGCTAATGTCCCCCAGTCGAACAACATGTTCGGGGTATAATCGCTCAACAAATGTCTCAAAGCGCGCTCTTTTCACCTGTCCAAGGGGCAGTATCAACGCCTTGACCCTCGCTGGCGCGATGGGCGACAGAGGGTCAAACACCATACTGGCATTTGGAGGTGCCGTTGCTCAGTTAAATTGGCTGGAGGATAAATGCTGTTTGTTCTATAAGTATCGCGGAATCATAACGAATCGAATCATAAGCTTCAAACAAGAAATCTGGTTCGTTAACGAAAGGTTCAGAGCTATGTTGAGGAGCTCTTGACAGCCGCGATCCTGCCACTCCCTATCGCGGATATTTGTGGTTGCGACCGGAAGTTACCGACCCCACAATACGCAACGAAAGCACCGCCAAGCTCCTTCCCGCCGCTAGACACATTTAGGCATTCCCAATCAGATGAAACAGCTTTCTTCACCGATCTAGGGTTCAACTTTATCAAAATGTTATGTGTTGATATTTACCATCGAATCGTAGGGTCTGCTGGCCGGAGACTTCTTCGGACGATCTTTTCTGCGTAAGAATCGATCAAAGCACAAAATGACTTGCTATTCCCCCTAAGCTTAATATGTACTTGGAAAGCTAGACTCACTTCGTTGATGTAAGCACTCGTATGACTTTCCATACCCTCAAAACCATTTCTCTGGTCGCGAGACTCCAAGATACGTAGAACGACCCCTTAGGGTTCAATTAAGAGGCCATGGATAACATACAAAGTAACCTACGCTCTCGTATTATTTTCCAGTCTCATTTGCTTTATTCAATTCCAAGAACAATCTTATTGCCTTCCCTACTCCTCCTGCCAATACCAGCAAAGAAACAGCCAAAATGGGCAGATTACATATCTCAGGCAATAGCGAGGATTCGACGTCATTTAAGCCATTATTCACGTCTCAAGCCTTGGCGCTCCACGATGGAATGGGTGGCCCCCATCCCAGTACTACCCAAATCGTCCAGCCCGTCAGTGTCTTCGGCGAGATCGCAGACACGCCACGCCGTACTCTCTCAGCTAGTAGCTCCAGCGGAATATCACCATTGTCACTACGAGAGTCCAGCTCCAGCTCTGCCTCTAGCTCCGGTGCCCGAACGCCACTCCAGTGTTCAACAACTCCGTCGTCGGGGCACGCTCAGGCCCAGGGGTTACATATGGGGATGGCGTGGGCGCAATCGCATCGCACTCAGCCGGTTAGTCTACTTATACCCTTTATATGGACTGCTGCATGCCTCGAGCTAATATTAGTAGAAACCTCGACATCGCATGGAAGCTGTTCGGCAGTCGGAGGCCGAGAGAAATCGTGGCTCTAGGAGAGAGCCTCGGGAGGGACCGTTGTGCGGGCTTTGCGGTCCTTAAGAGGGAGTGCTGTGTATTCATAACTTGGTAATGATTTAAATCATAGCTGATGAGACATATAACACTTTGCTGCATGGGTACGCGTATAACATACATGAAATGTGATGTGACAGGAGAGTACCAACCGCGTAAAAAATCAATGGCATTTTATTTAACCTTAAGCTATCTAACTGCCCTTTTAACCCCAGTCCCCGGCAATCTAAGTGGTATATTTTAGATGGTCTTCTCAACCATGGTGATGCCGTACTTCTCAAGCTCCTTCATCAGCGGGTTGTTCAGCTTGCCGTACATAGGCGCCAAAACACCCTTCTCGCTGATCGTTCCATCAAGCACCTGCTTAACAGCCACACCGCAGGGGATACCCACAGTCTTGGCCATCGCGCTGTAACCCTTAGGGTCACCGTACTCGCAGAGGGTAGACGTCCTCGTCTCCTTGCGGCCGTCCTTGTGCTCAATCTCGAACTTGTGCTGCAGCATGACGAAGTCACGCTCGCCGGCCTCGAACTGCATCTTCTGCTCGAGAGTGGCGCAGAGGGTATCGAGCGGGTTGCCGCGGGGGATGGTCTTCTCGTCGGAGAAGAGTCCAATCCACTTCAGGCCGGAGATGAGGCGGTTCTCCTCCTCCTCGCTGGGGAAGTTGGCCTTGGTCTTGATGGCCGCAATGAGGTCAGCCTCGCTGCCGGACTTGGCGGCGAGAATCTTAGCGGTGGCATCCTTCCAGGCGGTAGGGGTATCGAGGTAAGAGGCGGGCTCGTCGGAGAGGAAGCCCATGTCGACGAGGACCTTGATGAAGGCGGGGAAGCCCTGGTAACGGAGGGTGCCGCGGATGATGGTCTGGCACTCGGGGATGTTGTAGCGCTCCTTGTATGGGGTGGAATCGCGGTTGGGGTAGGCAACGAAGGCGTAACCAGGGTAGATGAAGTATGGCTTGGCAGCAGCCATCAGCTCCTTGCCCTCGATCTCGACGATCTTGCCATCCTTGTAGAACTTGGCAGCGTTGCGAAGAGCAAGGAGGACACCACGGGACGACCAGGAGAACTTGTAACCCAGGGGGTTGTCTGAGTTCTCTGGGGATGGGAGACCACCACAGTATGACAGGAAAGACAGGATCTTTCCACCCTCGGCGTGAACCTCCTCAATCGTCTTGACAGCGTACAAGTGATCAATTCCGGGGTCAAGACCAATCTCGTTCATGACTGTGATTCCGGCATCCTTGGCAGCCTGGTCGAGCTCCAGCATAGCTGGGGAGACGTAGCTGGTTGTGACGACGTGCTTCTTGTTGCGGATCGCAGACTCGATAACCTTTGCGTGGAAGATGTATGGGATAAGGGAGATGACAAGGTCGTGCTTGGCTACGACGGCGTCAAGGGCAGCTGCATCGTTGACATCGACGGAGACGGCCTGGGCGTTCTTGACACCCTCGGCGAGCTTCTTCGCGCTCTCAATGGTACGGCAAGCTAGGAGGTGTAAGTATTGGGGGGTATTAAAGTTCGAAGATATACATACCAACAGAGACCTGGATTCCAGCGTCACTGAGGACATCGAGCGTCGGTTGAGTCACGAACCCAGCTCCGAGCATAAGAACCTTCCTATGAGGAATACGTCAGTCATCCATAATTATCACCAGAGATTATGAGGCATCTTACTTGTCAGCGAATGAAGACATAATGGCAATATCTTCAATTTGATGATATTTAAAAATTGTTGTTTATAGATTAAAACCCGGGGCAACAGTACTACGTAGTCATAGTCGGTGTATGGAGGATTTGCACCAAGAATTGTTGGCGGGGCAAGGCCGGGATCGGGGCCGTTCGTTTGGTGGGATGTGGGATGCGGGGCAATGCAATGATGCAACCATTTCCATTTATCGCTTGAGACACTTTACGGAGAATACTCCACACCTCGCTACAAGTATAAGTCGGGTAAATAGAATGTCATGGTATCTACAAGATATAGCCAACGCCCTTTTTATTTTCGTGAGGGGAATGGAAAAGAAAAAATCATACCACTTGCCACGTCATGCAATTGAGGGGTTCAGAGATCAAATTGTCCGTACAGCTCACCCACCATATGTGACTGGTTTGAACAAGTGTGTAAGCTGCTTATGAACTCCGCCATTATGCAGTAGATCATGGATAGCTGCCTGTTATGGCAGACTAACCCCTGAATTCTTTTGAACAAATTTTGTATTTCTTTGATATTCCAGCCATTTCATACTCCTTTCATTTCAAGCTTGCAATAATGTCCGCAGCGAATCGCCCATCTCCCATACCATCAGTCCATCCAAAACTGAGATATTAACAATACCCCCTTTGTCAAAGCCTACACATTCCGTTGCCGTATTGTAGCTTAGGCAGGAACGAATATTCCTCGTCTTGCCTCTGGGTTCATAAGCCCTAGGAACTGCAGGTTATGGTATGGGCATTCTGTAGCACATTGAACCACCGGTGGTTTTCTCAGGCATCAACCATCCTGTAGTATATGTGGCCCAGGAAAATGTTAATGGCGAGACGTAAATCTCCGATTGACGTGGTAGAGATCCGGAGGGGCATGGTTGATTCCTCGACCAGCAGGGGCTGTCCTCTTAAATTCCCGAGTATGACCGAACGCATGGCAGATTCTTTAGCTGGGAGGGAGGCTGTTATCAAAATTCCCTGAATATGGCCGATACTGTCCTTTCAAGACTGGCCTGTGAATAGTCTGTTGCTTGGAGGACAGTTGGGAAATCAACGAGGCGCTGCCATGACTCCTCCGAGGAATCAGCTACCACAATAATAACCCTCTTGTCATCCCCAGCGGTAGCCACCGTCATATGCGCATGCAAAACGTTGATCTGAGGCGTTCGGCCAGCAGCCTCGCTGTCGGCTAAGATGAGAATAATCACCCTCGACAGTCTGATGAGTTGGCGATGGGTGTCCATGATGCCACTATTGTTGTCGTAAGTTGTGTGCCGAATGTGACTGTGGCGATTCTCAAGAGCCCGACAAAAGCACTCAAAGGGGTCAGAATTTGGGGCCCAGCTAACTGGAGGCACAATAGGGGACAAGACCAGGACAGCGTCCGTACGATCTAAGTCTCCGATGACAGCTAATGAGTCGAATATATCTCGGACACGAAGGGAAGTTCCCGCTCCATTTTGCATAGGAGGCGAGTTAAGCCCTAGGCCATTCGATTCCTGTGGATGGCTAACACCATTCCTGACAAGTGCATGTCAGCAGTATGCTTGAAAATCGTCGAGGGGATACTAACGCCTCGCCTCTTTCCTCGTGAGCATCTGGAGACTCGTTCCTACCAGGCGCCATGTTGTAATCAAGCGTGGACACGCTTGATAACCCAAACGTTAATCAGGAAGATTATTGTGATAGTAAGAAAATATACAAACAGAGCTTGATACCGTGCTGATATTATATTGCTGGCATTGTGTAAATTAGATAAGACAAGCTAGCCTTGGGTGCTATGATGCTATGCCGATTGTGGACGTAGAAAGTAAACTGCCCAGCCAGCTGATGTCGTTAATTGAGACCCAAACATATTTGCGCAATTCAAGGATTGGACAGGCCCTCGCAGTAGATCTTCTTGGGATTACAGTGGCTAAACTTCCCACACAGAAGGTCTATGCTGAGACTGAGCTTTTGATTGAAGTGGCTTAGTGACAAAGAATGGCTTAGTTCAGCTTGCCAGGCTTCCGTCAGGAACGGGCCAGAGTTCCTTGGCCATCTATTGGACCTTCGCATAGCGGCACGAGTAAGGCGAAAGGATTTCGTGGCAATTTAACGCGGCATAAGTGTTAGATCAAAGTTGCCTCTTGACTCTTACCAACTGAAAATTTGTTCAAACCATGTGAAGCATTCCGTAACAACGTGCATGGTAATCGTCCTGAGACGGACAGCTAAATCAGCATGAGCGGATACTAAACCGTTACAGGCTTTCCCGTTGCCCGTCTGTTCTTCAGCGGCACAGAGGACCCATAGTTGGGCTACACAACCTAGAGCCTGGGTTCGCCCCGGTCAAATTTTGACAGCTAGGGTGGGCGTGCGTGTCACCCAGGGCGGTACAACACCAAGTATATTGGCATTCTCAGGCGGTAAAGCGTAAAATGGCAAGAATTCGTGCAAAACAACCGAGGAAGGATTTTGGAAGCCTGTCTAGACACCTTGGTGGTTGCATGAGTTTCCAGCTTGAACAATTGTGCCCTATACTGTCCCGTAGAACGCCACACATATGGTAATGAACCGTCTCTCCTGAAGATACTTGAGATATGGGTGAAACCTAACATCCCGCCTCCTAAATCCCACACCCGGTCGCGTCCCGGTATCTGGGAACGTGGAAAAAGCGTTTCGGTTTCCGGCTTAATAAGATCCCTGAACGTGCATTGGCGATATAAACCGCCAATATCCCCACGACGTGAGTTAGATTTGAGATACATATATATCCTATCTGCCATTTGTGATATCGTTCCTCGAGGTATATTCCAGAGGGAAGAGAAGACGGTATTCCTCTCGTGTGTCTCAGTCGCTTTGAACGAAAGTGCCTTCCTCTCATGTATTTGGCATCCAAAGTTGTTTCTGAGACACGGATCCGCTTCCCGGTCGCTCCCTGTAAGGCGCAAAGAGAGTTTCCTTCACCGCTGATACCGAGGTATGCTTTCCGTAGGGTGGCTTTAATGTACAGTACTTCCTTTGTACCGTCTGAGCTCGGCGTTCGCTAACTACGACAGTATTGTCAGATGTGGCATCGAGGCCGCAGCTTGTCTCACAAGCCCATGCGCTTGATCGGGTATACCGCCACATCAACGAACGCCACATAAGTTGGATATGCCATAGGCTATTGATGATGCAGATGTTGATCTAACGGGCCATATTGATCAGCATGGAAGCGAACATGGAATCTCCATTGTGAAATACTGTTGGTTGGGCCAACCCCGCCTGCATGTTTGGAGCCAATAAGTTGGCCAGTCGCCTCGTCTTTCAGCTTTCGTCGCCATCATATCGCCTCTGAATCTTCTGCGAATGTTCCACAGAGAGAAGGGCACAGCTGAATCTTCGTTAAACTTTCTCTCTTGACCATGAGGTTGACCTGCAACAAGGAGAAGACCCACGCATTTGCATCAAACTGCCACAAGGAACAGTAGGCTCTGTCCAAACTGTGTGAACATAAATGGGAGTAGCAATGGAATAACAACCTGCATAAAATAGTCGCAGATAGAGAGAGTGTAAAAATCTTATACGAGTATGAGAAATATAAATCGCGATATAGAGACACAGTATCAAATATCAGGAGAAGGGCCTGTAATAAAGGATATAAGCGCCAGAATTATCTGGGGTAAGGTATATGGGTTGGGTGTGCTCATTTGATTCGCTTGTTATCAGACGAGGGGTCAAAACTTACAGATTGTGCTTGTGCGACATGAGATGCAGGGCGATTACAGTAGTGTACAGTACAACACCACGCATCACCAAAACAGCCAGCATATTATACTGTATAAAATCACGTACATACACGGAAAATCACTGCGTATAATGTTAGAGATACCATAATGCAGTCTTCTCCTCCACCCGAAGATGACGGGAAGGCAATTGAACTTCTGTTGACAGACCTCAAAGATGGCAAGTCGCGTCACGAAAACCGCGTCTGGTCACGTGTACTAATTAGAATTCATAGCTGCTCGAATACCAGCGAAGCAGAGAGCTGTTAAGATCAATCGGACTGTCGAAAGAGTGGCAAACAAGGCCTTTGAGGATGGACTATCAGAAGCATCCTTGGACGAGCTTGTTGATATCGTGACGCTGCCAAATGAGCTGGACCAGGCTAGCATCGCGAACATTGTCAGAAATTTGTACCCCGCGGCACAAATATCTGATGACACGCTTGTGAAAGTTATAGGCTCTTTGGGTCATGGCCAATCTAGGGCGTCTTTTCCGGTGCAGTCACTGCTGCTGAAGTGGCTGGTTATGGTCTATGACTGCGTGAGGAACCCAAAGATTTTGTCACATGCGTACAGCTTCCTGTTCAACCTGCTCGATACAATTGCCATAAGGTCTATTTCACTGCATCAACTTCTCGCTCCAGATGCTAATAGTAAGCAGGGCGCCCCTGTGTCATCTCTTGTCGTTGATTACTCGTCGAAGACATGTGAGACCATTTCGAATTCAGTCGCTGTAAGTAAATGCGCCGCAAACCGGAAGCATGATGGCTGACACAGGCTAGATTGGAATTAGCAAGACGTGCTGGCAATGAACCACCACTTGTTGGACTTATCAGGGTCTATAAGGACTATTACCCCGATGTCATTGTTGGCCAGCTGACAGCGGGAAGAGCATCGGTGTTTACGGTAAGGATCAAATGAGACAAATGAACCTCGCCCAAATGTGCAAAGTCTAATAATTTACAGCACCCAAATCCTGAATGGAAAGCTAGATTGGCAGAAATCCAAGAAGAATATGCTCAGAAAGCTGTAGACGAGCAACAATCTCGACGAGATACGTTCCGAGTTGTGAGACGTGGCATAAATGGGGTAAAACGGAGCAGAGTCTCTGTCATACCAGAAGTGCACACCTCTAATGCCCAAGAGGTAAGCATATATATGATAGGAGATCTTGTATTGTTTGCTAACAGGTGCAGACATCGGTGACATTGGAAGAAATCGAGAATGCTAAGGGCTTTGTCGATGTGCTCGAGAAGATAGAACTGCCCAACCAATTAGTAGCTGTCATGGGTGACCCGCTGCTACAAAAGCTTCTGCAGTTGAAGTCTACAGATGCGGTGAGACAGCGAGTGGATAACTGGCTCATGGCATTCTTTGAAGACCAGCTGGAAGGGGATGGATCATCGGAGGGCGCTCTTTTGGATATGTTGGCTGCAATATTGGATTATACTCGGTTGACAAAGGTAGGTCTACACCAAATAGCATTGTTGGATCCGTGCTGACAGACTAGGATCTTCCACCGGCGTGTGCCAAATATCTCCATTCCCTACTCGAAGAGTGGGATGGGGTCACAGGGCGCGCGGTTGTGATTGATCTCCTTTCCTATACTCCAATTGCTCCATTTGAAGGTAAGCATATACTCCACAAAAGCGGTTGGCATAATATTAATGTTTTCTAGAGCTCTACATATCAACTTTTCAGCCGCTGGAATGGGCAATTCTAGACGACACACCAAATTCGCAGATAGATCTCCTCACATTCTACACCTCCATCCTCAGAAACTGGACTTCTTCACTTCTCTCCAGCACCCCGCCGGCATTTACAAGCGCTACGATCAGCGCCCTTACCACCCACGTCAATATTCTGGCATTAACAATTCTACAAACCGGCCACTTGCAGAGCACCATCACCCATCACTCTGTACTTTACTTCTACGAGGCCATGGCCAGCCTTCTCAGCCAACCCTCGCTCCAAGCACATGTGCGCATCACCACTCCGCCATCAGCGCTAGTATACACCCTCCACTTTGCACCATCACTATCAACCTTCTCACGTCTCTGCGCTATTCTTGCACTATACAAACGAGCCTTCGAGACAGCGATGTCGAAGCCCGTTCCCGCTCGTCCAGACCCAGCCCAAGGAGCAGCACTGGAATCATACCCCAAAGAGTACGTCAACCATTTTAACGGCTTTCTCATGGACATCTGCAACTGCTTGTGGCGATCGCGGGCGTTCAATACAACAGACACGAATGCCCTGGGTTGTCTTTTGCCGCCTCCCCTGCTCCCGAAATTCACTTCATACGTCTCATCCCTGGACACGGGCCTAGCTCTTCCATCGCTGTTCACCCTCTCGTACTCCCCCGTCCTGTGCAACCTCTCGATCTCGTATCTGCGGGAGCTGGAGGACAAGGCGGATGAGGAAGCAGAGGGTGGGATTAGGATCCGGCACGCTGGTCCGGTGACACAGAAGAGCTTGGTTGCGCTGGGAAAGGAGGGGGGGTTGCAGCTTAGTTGGGCGGACTATAGGCTAGGTGTCCTGACATACTTGGAGCGGAGAGGCGCCAAGGGGGTGGGAGAGCTAATGTATAATACGATGAAGCATCTGATGACAGCGAGAGAGGCCGCTCCAAAGGCTTAAGGGGCAGGTGGAAGGATATCAGATATACCAGTTCACATGCCGGCTCTAAACTGGCGGTAATAGAGCACAATTACAAGCGAATTTTAACATATAGTAACATATAGGTTCGATTGCCGAGCCCTCCCAACTTCTATTCCACTGCATTAAACATTATATCCATCGTGCTTTCGGTCCCGTAGTAAAGTCCCCATCTCCCATCATCTACCGCAGCAGTGACCCCCATAACTCCCTGCCCCATAATCAGACACAGCCTATTCTATACATGCGCCAGGCACTTCCTCTAATCCGTCACCACCATATGTACGTCTCGGATCCGCCCATCTCATTTTGTGTGTTCCATGCCCCCACCCCCTCATGTCTTTACAACTCTTTTTCAATCTGGGCCGCAGTCGCTGCGCTCGCTCTCGCCGTCTCTACCACAGCGCGGAGTCTGTCTCCCACCGTCCCTACTAATGTCTCTGCGGCGCTCGTCGACAGTGCGTCCTTGGAATCCGCGTCGCCTTGGTAGTAGAACCAGGCCCGGTTGATGAGGAAGGTGATGTGTTGCGGGAGGTAGAGGCAGCCGGCGATGAGGACCATGGAGAAGATGATGAATACGCAGGAGTCTAGAAGACAGTTAGCACTGGGATCAGAACAAGGTCGTGTGATCGAGTGGATGGGGGAAGGGGGGGGGTTGAAAAGGGGGCCTTGTTCGAGTTGAACGGATCGCCCGGATTAGGGACACAACGGGGGTATATGGACTCAATATAACGGGGAGAAAGGGTCGACCTACTGAAGATGAACTTCTCCGTGGGCGTCAACATGTACAGACTGAATGTAACTTCATACTGATATCTCTTGCGTTGCAGCCAGCGGAACCCCGAGGAGACCACAGAAGTTTCGGAAGGCATTGCGCCGTTTTTCGAGGGATATAGCTGAACAAGTATATTTCTTAGGCGTGTCGTGAGTATAGATAATAACGTATCGGCAGTGCGAGGGGTCGTCGTCGAGTCGTCGAGTCGTCGGATTCTGTGTTTGACAATACAAAGGTTGCGATTTTGACTTCCCGTCCCTGGTGTATGGGTAATCCGGACCCCTGCACGTCGGCCCTCTCGGCGCCGATAGCCTCGTGCCTCGTCTCTTAATCCACGCCTCGCCTTGCCGCCACGACTTCCGAAAGGGAATATTGCACCGGATCTAACACGCAATCCTCTATCAATTCGGACTACGCATAGATATGAGCTGAGCCAGGAACCATGCTGCGCGCTCTCACCCCCCACGCTTGGGCACCCCGCGCCACCGCAGCCGTGCGCCTCATCTCAACCGCAGCGCCTCAATGGGCGAAGGCGATGCCGCGGCGCCCCGCGCATGTCCCCGAAGAAGAGTTCACTGAAGCGTTCCTCTGTGGCTCTGGCCCTGGTGGCCAGAAAATTGTACGGAATACTGCCCATTGCTATGGAATGAACTACCGCTGACTTGTACGCCAGAATAAAACTTCGTCTGCTGTCCAGCTCAGGCACATCCCGACGGGCATCGTGCTGAAAGTGCAAGCGACACGATCGAGGAGTCAGAATCGGAAGATTGCGAGGGATATGTTGGCGGAGAGGGTGGAACTGCTGGAGAAGGGGCCGGAGAGTCGGGTAGCTATTGTGGGAAATGTGAAGGCTAAGAGGAAGAGTAGCGCAAGCAAGAAGAGTAAGAGGAAGTATAAGGCTCTGGATGATGCGAAAGCAGCGGCTGCCGTTGAAGCGGCCAAAGCTGCGGAGGCCGGCGATGCAGCAGGCAAAGATTCACAAGGAGGTAGCTGAGTGATGTGGGCATCGATACACAATTCCCTCTCAACCAAACATAGGCAGCTCATGTGTTGCTATCCATAGAACTACAGGCCCCTGGCTGTTGGCATACATGGTAGCTCTTGGAGCTATAAATGTGGTCACACTCAGGGTCAAGATGCTCAAAAGCACTTGAAAGCATGTTAGGCAGGCACAATGCCAATTAAGATAGTCTCATAGACATACAAGAATCAATGTTCCAACTCCCATTAGAGATTGTCTATGTTACAAGCACGCTCTCAATAAAATCTGACATCAATCCCATCATCGTATTCCCACCGACCCCGCCCTCAGATCACTCACCCCTACAAACCACCCCTTCACAGAGCCAGGTTGTACGCATACTCATCCTCCATATTCTGCGAAATCCACAGCAGCACCGAACTACCACCAATTAGCTTCAATCCATACAATACTCTCACACAGGAAACTCACCTTAGCATCACCCCAGCATTCGCCAACACATTCGCCAACCCCATCCCAAGCGTCGGCCACGGCACGCCCGGCACAATATACTTCATCACGAACACAGCGACACCGCCCGCCATTCCGCCCGCAAGGAACGCAAATCCAAGGAACAGGACGACGCGCGCCTTCCAGGCGACGCCGGACCCGGAGTACGAGAACGAGTCGGCGGAGAGGCGCGACTTCTCGATCGAGTTGATGATCAGCATGCCCAGCGTGGAGAAGATGAAGGGCAGCCAGTCGATGAAGGTGATGTGGGTGTGGAGGGAGCCGTTGAGGGGCGACTTGGAGTAGACGGCGGCGTCGAGGAGAATGTAGAAGGCCAGGGAGAACTATAGGCAGTGGGTTAGCTTGTGTTGAAGACATGGTACAGATATATGGCGAGGTAGCTATGTCTTAAGGATAGACCGCTCGCTCGCTATCTAAGATGGAAGCTCGCAACCCGGATGGTCTCGTAGAGCTTGAAGACATAGCACCTAAGCTATGGAGGAGCTGTAGACAAACTCACCAATCCGCCAGCGGCATACACGCCCGCGCTCCGCACCATTGAGCTATTGACCCATTCCGGGATCTGGAACTTCCAGAGCCTCTCTTCAGACATCGTCGCTAACAGTAAGCGCCTGCTCGTTGCTCGTTGTTTTGGAAGTCGCAAATCAGACGTCGACTGGGCCCGAGCCTGGTGGGAAGCTAATATGCTTCACCTCTGTAAAGGAGATGATAGTGGCTTATGGTATTTCGTGGATGTTGGTGTCACGGCGGTTGTCGTTTGATCATAGGTTGAGCCCAGCCATGATCCGCCCGCGCAACTATTGGTGACGACGTCTCTGGGCGTTTATCACAGGTCACGTGCCAACCTTATTTGCTGACGATTTGCTCACACTCAGTTATATTTAAGAAGCACTTCTCACAATCAAATTAACAGGCATTTACACATCAAATGATAATCGCATTTATCAACTAATCATCATCGAATTCAAGACAACCGCTGCCCTCAATCTTGCGCCCACTCCTACAATGCTACACACTGATCTAATCCCACATGCACAAACCGGGCTGCGAAAAGTCCCCTCCCATATAGCCTCATTGCCCCTATACTGATTACCCAGCGAAGTGCTTGCCAAACGCGCTGCTGCCTCGAGAAGAGAAATAATGAAAAGTCGAGTTCTATGGTACAAACAGAAGATGATGTGAATTCAGCGAAAAACGTCCTTCCGACTATGGTGACTCCAGTAAACCATCAAGGCCAATCAAAGGTTCCGCCCGTTGCTTCATGTATGTATCACTGCCAATGAAAATTGGCAGTGGTGCATATGCGATATGTAAACCCCATTAAACTGCAGCATCTGCAGCGATCCCGGTACGCCGTCATTGCATCTATTGGACTAGAAGCAATTTCCTCATCTCATAATCATATCTCAATTGTCTTCATGACGTTGTCGTCCTCAACCGTTGCTTGCTTGGTCGCGTTACCATTCAACTTGGAGTCCACAGCCGGAGTGCTATCCGCCTTCACGTTCTCCTTGTCATCCTTGGTCACAGGCGGGTCTAACAGGGACTCCATGGCCTTTGCGCGCTTCTCCTCATCACTGCCTCGGGGAGTTCCAATTTCAACAAGTGGCTTGCTGGAACTGGGCACCTCCGTGTTCACAACTCCCTGTAGCGGGGAGGCGACTTGTGCGGACGGAATTTCCTCGGCGACTTTCGATAAGGGGCTTGACTTTGGATAATTGGGCCTGTTTGGGCTAGACACAGGAGATGCGCCGCTGAAGCGTTGCATAGACCGTCCTCGCGGCTCTCCCATCTCAGCAACAGGGCTATCATACGGGGACCCTGTCGGAGATCCAGCACCCTTAGCAGACCCGTTCTGTGGCCGCCTGCGGGGACCCCTGCGGCCGTACTTCTGGTCGGATCTCCATCTGAGAATGTCCAGGTAAGCCGGCTCAACATGCGAAGTCTTGAATTCGCGAAGCTTCAGCTCGTTCGTGTCTTCGTCAATAAACCATTTGCCGCTGTTCATATCGTCGGCTACAGTCGCCAAGAATGTCGCCCATGATCTAGAAACAACGTATTTGCAATCGTAATCACGGCCGAAAAGGATAACCTGGCCCCATTTTCCGGTAGGGCCAGGTGCCAGATCCACAGCCAAGTTGTTTCCTCCCCAATCGCGAGCTAATGGGATCCAACGGGGGTGCGCGTAGACTCTCTGGATTGCTCCTGGGGGTTGCGAATCCTGCTTGGCTAGGAGGTCCTGGCGCCACATGGGGTTTTGTGGCTGCTGGGGCTTCTTCGAGGTCGATGCTGTGGAGCTTCCACCAAGAGCTGTGGCTGGTGTCGAGGGCGTATATGTCGATGGTGCATTGAGATATTGCTCGTTGACCGTCTTCCAATTCCTCCATTCATGTACAATTTCCTCGCAGTCAAGCAGCATACAGCCAAAGATCATTCCCGTCGGTCGGCCGCCCACCTCTTGTCCATCGTGGATTTGTAGCGACTCGCGCACGTCCATTGGCAAAGAGCAGTCCAGTTGGTGTTCAAGGTCGTTCAAGTCGTTGCTTGTGCATCCCTCTCCAAGCTCCTCAAAGAGCTCTTCATAGTTCTCCTCGGCCCATTTATCCATCCTCCTCCATGAATGTGCAACGGGTGGGGGCGGTGGCAGCCCTTCCTGGAAGGCCTGCATCTGAATCTCCCCAGGGCTGGTATTTTCCGGGAAATTGTCATTCTGTTTTTGGGCTGACGACGATCTCATTCCAGGAGAGTATGGGGATGGAGAAGTGTTTCCTGGGTTCCGGGCGTATGCGGGAGACGGAGGGAAGGCATTGCCATTTAGCGCCGACGCTGAACTCGCTTGGTCGTCGAGGTAAGGGGATGAGATGTCAGCTCGAGACTCGGAGCCATCGGTCGCGACGGATGTAAGGGGGTCGTGTCTGCTCTGAGCGAGTGGTACATGCTGGCCGGTGCGATATGGGGAGTCAAACTCGGAATCTGTATATAAATCATGAGCACAACGTCGCAGTTACAGCGGATTCGGGGGAGAGAGCGTACGGCGATCGTAACTTGTTAGACTGTGCCAAGCAGATCGGAACACCTTTCCGAATCCAAGCCTATATCAAAGAAGCCAGAGTCAGTACAGGCGGAATATGGAGATTGGGGATGAGAGATGGGGTGGAGCTTACGAAGCCATCGGGAAGAGCTGCAGGTGCTGCGGTTGTTGATGGGAGGAGGTATCGCGGACACCCAGTCGTTCAATCGGTAGATTGCCTGCCAGTGATGGCGTTGGTCGACTGGCAGATAATCTTACTCGCGCCTCCTATAAATGATTGCAAAAGAGTGTTGTATTGAGAGAGGGGAGTTAGTGAAAGATCGAGAATCAGGGTGTCCTCATGGGTGTCGCGTCTTTAGGAGTTTGGAACTTGGAGTAAGTCGGCTACAGATAGTATCCTTTCCTCCTTCCCTCTGTGCCTATCGCTCGATTAGGGTAATCTGCGCTAAACAGGGTTCGAAGAACGACCTAACGGTCCGACCTGGAACTTCAGGAACTTAATCTTGAAAAAAATACTGTAATTATAAAATAAAATGAGCAGGTACAGCAGGTGCAGGAGAGTGCTTTAGTGAGTTCAGACATGAAACAAAATAATTATTTGAAGTACGCTTCTTTCTCAGTGCGACGCGGTACAAGTAGCTGATTAAAGGGGACGAGGGACACCAGGGTGCTCCTATATTAGGAAACAGCAGCGGATTGATTTATTAGGGTCTTGGGGGAACAGCAAATGAATGCTTGATGCTTCAATTACTGACGCTGTCATTACTGGGATGGATTGCTATTTTACAGAAAATGAGGATTAATGATTAATATCGCGTGGCAGCGTATCAATTAGCCAAAAAACTGGTTTCGTTCCTTGCCCGTGTCTCCAACCCATATATTAATCAGTAATGTCTAATCCTAGACCGCTGCTAATTCAAGACCGGCGATGGGTTGTTCCCAACCCCCAACGTCATACCGCGCATACCATATCACAGAAACTATCCCATCGCCAATCCCCCAACACCAGAACAAAGAAACAATTCCGTTCCCACGATACTCCCACAGCCCTGCTAACAAAAAAAAGTTGCCAGCTCGGCATGCAAAACTGGGAACGGCAAATGATG
Organism: Pseudogymnoascus sp. VKM F-4516 (FW-969); assembly: GCA_000750815.1. Classification (NCBI taxonomy): domain Eukaryota; kingdom Fungi; phylum Ascomycota; class Leotiomycetes; order Thelebolales; family Thelebolaceae; genus Pseudogymnoascus; species Pseudogymnoascus sp. VKM F-4516 (FW-969). Next base: position 8,674 of record JPJZ01001132.1, on the reverse strand, counting down.
TGCATCCTGCCCCCTTTCCCCATTTACCATTTACCGCGTCCCCATTAAAATCCCAGGAGAGCGCACCACTCCGTACCAGACAAACGGCACGCAAACGCCTAGACCCAGATCCGATCAGCGTGGCAAAGCGCCTCCATTCGCCTCGCCTCTGCCATCTCCCCCACGATGCGCGCCGAAAGGGGTAACAACAGAGAGGCTAAAAAGGGGCGGTCCCAGTTATAATTACAGGCTAGCTCCACTATCCTGGCACGTAACGTGATTTCAAGGGCCCCGGTGCTGCTGAGATGTGGGAAAGAAGAGAAGCCACGGAATTCTCCACGGAGATCTGGAAGGAAGGTACGGTTTGTGGAAGTGCTAAAATGATGGCGCCAAGGAAGAGGTACTGGATTATATATCGTGCGTCTGAGTTGCTAAGCCTCTGTGTGCCTTTGTGTCAGCCACCGTCGCACTGATCAAGCCGCGAGCCGGTTGATGCTTTTGTGGACGCGGTGGAGTGGACCACGCGTTTGGCACAAGACATGATCTGAACTGCATGATGGGAAAGCGCCTGCCATTGTATTTTTTACTGTATCCTGAAGCCAGAAGCCCGCTTCTCCAATAGATATTACACGCCCGACTCTCCTTCCATATATCACAAACGGGATATATATAATGTACAATCCCAACCAATCATTCCGCCAAGGTATCCATCCAAAGTAACCCGTGCCCGTACGCCCGCCCACCCCCTGAAAATGCTTCCAACACCGAAGTCCCTACAAATCAGCTCTGCCACATGTACTCGCTGAGCTGCAACAGGAGATCCCCCATATTCCTCTTCGCTACAGTGCTAACTCCTCGCTCTGGGTCGGCCATCTGCTCGCTGAAGCAGAGCTCAATCAGCGTCTTCAGCTCGTCGTAGGTGAACTCCGCGTTTCCATCCTTGCCCTTCGGCTCCTTGGCTTTCTCCAGCACGGCGGCGTGGCCATCCATGAAGAGATCGTAGTAGTCTGCCGAGCGTGTGAGGTTGGAATCCGGCTCGATATTTTTGAGGTTCTGCTGCAGAACGAGGATGTTAAGCTGCATGCGCCCGCAGCCGTTCGCATTCATCGGCTTTACCATGCCAGCGTTGGTGACGAGGTAGTTATCTATGAGGAGGGCCAGGCCGTTGCGGAGGAAGCTGATTTCCTTGTCGTGGAGGTAATGGCTAGTCGTCTCATCGTAGGCAACAAGCTCGGCATTGAGGCCTAAGATGCGAGGGTCGGGGTCGCTGACGACTTGCTCCAGAAGGTAAGGTGCGTTAGACGGGGATAGAGCGAGTGCGAGGGTCTGCACAATCTGGCATCGGCTTTCTACATGCAAGGTCAACAGGACAGTGCCGGCCAGATCTTGATATGACGAAACGATTGAGTCGAAGGCACTAGAACTGTTAGAATAGATCATTTAAAATCAGTGGATATAACTTACACAACAGTCTCTTGTGTCATCGGCAGGTATACAGAGCCTTTGTTATCATTACCCCCTGCGGCCTGAAGTAGAGTCCAGCGACGGCTTTGTGAAGCGCGCATTGTTGTCCGTCGTGACGAGTCGGCGTCATGATGTGTGATATTACGGAGCTGGTTGATCTTGCTAGCCAGCCACCTCATGCTCGTGTAGAGCAGGCAAAGAGATGTGATTATCTTCCGATCCAAGATGATATCAGAGTCAGTCAGAGGGTTCTCATTTGTCTGCAAAATTAGAAGACCACTCTCTTTGTCCAAAAGGCTGCGGTTCTCCTCTCCATCCGTCCAAAGCTTCTTGACGGTGTCATGAATCTCGCCAGGCCCCATTGCAATGGCAGCCGACGCCTTCAGAGACGGGCCATACGACTCTGAATCCTGAGTGCGCGACACCAGTGCTTGGTACCAATCACAGCATCTGTCGTAATAGCTAACCATTTGTGTAATAATAAGCTGACTGAACGCTTGGTCATGCGGAATGGTGTCCAGCATGCGACAGAACGCTGTGATAAGGTCGAAAAATGCCGAGCAGCCCTTAAGAATAGGCCGCCGGGCAACGTCTGCCCACTTGGGGTCTTCTTGGAATGCGTCTGCTTCCTCGAAGGTTTGGCTGCTAAACTTCACCAAGGTCTCGTCGAGTTGAGGAAGGAACACGTTCACGAGGAAGTCGTCAAGGAACGACGTCAACGACTTCGTCTTGATTTCTGGCGCTGGGGGTACGATGTCTTTAAGCCTTTGTAGGAAGGCCAACGAAGGCGGTAAGAGGGCACCCATATTGAAAACACTTGGGTCGATCAGTAATTTATGTCCAGTAGCAGCTCCATCCGTTTTAGGGGCCTTGTCGTCCGATGTAGTGCCCGTTGGGCGTTTTGAAACGGAAACTAATCCAGGCACAGAAGTCTTCAGAATAGACTCCAAATCATCGAATTCCATATTCATGACGGATGATTTGGGGTCAATATCTGTAAGGCTGAATATCTTCTTGCCCTTGTTTCGTTGCCCGCGTTTGAATACGTCCGCATCTTGACTAATCGACTGGCTCATTCGGTAAATATTGGTGTCTGTCGCGAGATAATCGTGCAATAGGGAGCGAATCTCGTTTTGATACAGCATCCAAAGCTCTCTGAAACTACCAGTCAATGATTCTGGCTCGCGGATGTTCTCGCGCTTCGCAATGCCCACCACAACGTCGTGGAAGACGCGGTGTCCTTCAGCTATAGACTCGAATTTTGCATATAGCGTCCACAGAAGGTCACTAATGACCACTTGCCTGACATCGTCATTCTCAACACCAAGATCAACCCGGCTCTTCTGACTATTGCCTGTGCCCCGGGAGACATTAGGGTGCCTTCGGTCAACTTCGTTGTTGGTTTTGTCCACGACTCTAAATAGCTCGACAGGTAGTCTCTGTTCAATAGCGTTCACTGCGACGTCTAGTCGGTCCATTTTGTTCAACGACTCAACCAGTAATTGGATGTAATAGAAACTGTCAGCCTCTGGGTTTCTCGTCGGGTCTTCTACCATGGGATGTTCTGTGTCGAGCTCGTCAAGGAAGTGATACAGCGGTGGCAACTCGGGCACAGAAGCGTCACGGCCTTCCGAGCTGGCGCCATTGCTAATCTCTTTAACATGAGCCTTCCATCTATCTTGACAGTACGGTGATTTCAAATATAGATGGCTGTGCAGCTCCTCAATCAGAATATCTGTCAGACTCGTTTCCTGGTTTGCCAAGTATGATCGCAGATCACTCAAGGCACCAATATTGTCCATCTCGGGCTTCCTGAGCAATCTGAGCGCATCTTGGAGCACATCAACTGCTGTCAAAAATCGCTTCTCTGATATCCTTGCCTCCAGCTTGTCCGTCACCAGCCGCAAATGCTCTATCTGGGCAAGGCATTGGAGCATCTCGTCATATCCTTGCGAAGTCGAAGCCAGCCCCTTCAATTCTGGGCGTGTAGTCGAAAGGCCACTTTTGGCTTGTGACAATGATTCCCTCAGCTGTCGCAGCCTTGTTTGAGATGACTGTATGCTTGATTGAATTTTATGGAATGTACCAATCGAACTGTTGAAACCCTGATGGTGCTCGTTGACAATGGCTTTCAGCGCTCGCTGTAATTGTTTATGGGTTGCTTGAAATTCGCTGTATTGGTTCGCTCGGCCGAGAGAGCTGGAGTCCATAAGTTGAAGCGCAACCTGGACTGGCACGCATTTGTCTTGCGCCATAAAAGACCATTCGGATTGAATATACTGAAGAACATCTGTATGGAACGACCAGTTAGCCTTCTCTCTCCTCCAGGTAAGGGACAAAAATTCATGAACTGACCTTCAATCTGCCTCGTCCCACTCCCCCCAGCACCCCTCGTAACAGCTCTCTCCCTCTCCCTCGGCGCCAAATTATTAGGCCCACCACCAGAATACGACCTCTCCCCACTCGGCTTCCTAAACTCCCTCGTCGCCCCCCCATCGGGAGGCCGCATACCCCCATCCCTCCCCACGCGCCTCGACTCATCCGACGGCCTCCTCTGCGCCTGCCCCGGCGCCGGCAGATTCTCTCTCGACCTATTCTCCCTCCCCCCATACGGCTGCTGCGGCGTCTGCGGCGGCTGCGACCGTGGCGGCGGCTGCGTCGGCGACGACTTCACGCTCGTCCCCGAGCGAATACTATTCGCATAGAACCCACCATACCCCCCCTCTCTTGGCCCCGGCGGTAGCCCTCCCGACGGCGGCGGTGCCGCGCGTCGCTGCTCACGATTTGCGCTTTGTGGCGGCGGGGTGCCGAGAGGCGGGGTGCCGTATCTGTCGCCGTACGGGTCGTAGTCATCTGTGTTTGTTGAGGTAGCACCCGGGCTTCGGTCGCGGGACGGGTTGGGCGATGAGGCGGCGAGGGTGTCGCCTGCTGTGTATGGGTCCGCGGAGGCATTGAAGCCCGCGTATGGGTTTTGTGCCATCGGTGTGCTTATGGCGATACGGGCATGTCGCGGGTGGGATGCGCAATGGGGAATGCAAGCTGGTTTATCTTGGTTGGGGGGTTCGTCACGGCGAGGAAGCTATGTGGACGTTACATGAGTGGCATGGGGGGACGGGAGTTGCCGAGTAGTGCAGGTATGGTATGGTTACGATGACAGCTACCCCAGAAGCTATAGACCCAGGTGGCATTGGCAACAGTATTTTCGATATCTGGCCTAGCTGTTCTTTTTGCATTACTCTTTATATATTCGGGTGCTTATTACAAGGGAATGTGGCCTTTTATCTTGATGTTTGGATATATTTTGAAAATAATTATTTTTCCATAAATATATAACCAAGCTGTCAATTATTCAATCGTTCTGTAGAGCCACCATATTAAGAGGCTCTATATTAAAATATTGGAGCTATGAGGATACAATATCAGCCTCCAAACATTACAACCAAGCTAATTTACCTCGGGGTATTTGTACCGAGGTTTTGCTGTACGAGGCGCCTTCATATTATACTGTTTCACACCTTCATCCTCAAGACAAACATTCGAAGTTTATTATCAAACTCCCGCTTCAGAAGGTTACAGAGTAGGGGCCATAATCATGCATGCACGCCGAGTCTAGTAGCGTATATATTTCACATCTTCCTCGTTTCATTACTCGTTCGACAATTTAGCACACGGAAAACATTGCAGTAGAGAAGAACACATATTTAGAGAACTGTTGCATTGATACTTCTATGAGCGCTTTGACTACACCATGGAGCTGTGCCATTAAAATCACAAGAGGAGCAAAGCGTCCGGAACAACTCGCGCCGAAAGCATCAAATCCGAGGCATATTCACCTATTTTGAGGAAGGCTCTCCACCAGCAATGACCACCGAATAATAAACTTATTTAGAAGCACTTCCTGTGAACGATAGATGGTCCACTGTAAAATTGTTAGCAAATGCATCAAAGCATATACGGTTAGGAATGCACATACCTCTCGTCGTACTCCTGCTTAGAGATCCACATTTGCTGGAAGGTCGATAGGGAGGCGAGAATGGATCCACCGATCCAAACGGAGTATTTGCGCTCCGGTGGTGCGATGATCTTAACCTTCATGGAGGATGGTGCAAGAGCAGTGATCTCCTTCTGCATACGGTCGGAAATTCCGGGGTACATGGTGGTTCCTCCAGACTGTGATATATGTTAGCATGGAACAAATTGCATAGGCCGCGTATAATAAGTACCATAACGATGTTGCCGTAAAGATCCTTGCGGACATCGACATCACACTTCATGATGGAGTTGAAGGTGGTGACGTGGATACCACCGCTCTCAAGACCCAAAACGGATGGGGCGAACAGAGCCTCAGGAGCACGGAAACGCTCGTTACCAATGGTGATAACCTGTCCATCAGGAAGCTCGTATGACTTCTCCAAGCTGGAGCTCTGGCTGGCGGTCTGGATCTCCTGCTCGAAGTCGAGGGCAACGTAACAAAGCTTCTCCTTGATGTCGCGGACGATTTCACGCTCGGCAGTGGTGGAGAAGGTGTAACCGCGCTCAGCGAGGATCTTCATCAGGTAATCGGTCAAATCACGGCCAGCCATATCGACACGAGCAATGGCGTGAGGAAGAGCGAAACCCTCGTAAATTGGGACAACGTGGGTAACTCCGTCACCGGAATCGAGAACGATACCGGTGGTACGTCCGGAAGCGTAGAGGGACAGAACGGCCTGGATGGAGACGTAGAACGCTGGGGCGTTGAAGGTCTCGAAAACGATCTGTGTCATCTTCTCTCTGTTGGACTTGGGGTTGATTGGGGCCTCGGTAAGGAGGACTGGGTGCTCCTCGGGGGCAACACGCAGCTCGTTGTAGAAGGTGTGATGCCAGATCTTCTCCATGTCGTCCCAGTTGGTGACAACACCGTGCTCGATAGGGTAGCGGAGGGTGAGGATACCACGCTTGGACTGTGCCTCATCTCCTACGTACGAGTCCTTCTGGCCCATACCAATCATGATACTTGGGAACCGTTAGCATCCATCTGCGTAAACAGACGAAAGCAATGCGAATTAACTTACCCATGGTGGCGAGGACGTCCAACAATGGAAGCTGGAGAGTTTGTAAGTATTTGCGTGCGTTTAATTGCGCTCAACAGGCTTGGCGGTGATGCTGACGCTACACCAGTGATGTGATGGGTACTTACGGAAAACTGCTCTTGGAGCATCATCACCAGCGAAACCGGCCTTGCACATACCAGAGCTGCAACAATCGTCAGTATGGTGCTCAATGCCGAATAGGGTCGCCGAATGTGGTGGTTGAGGCCATATCGCGGGATGGTGACGGTGGTTGTTGGGTAGAAGCTACCCCACAATCGAGTCGGTGAAGGGGTCTAATGCGACAACTCACCCATTGTCAATGACGAGAGCTGCTACTTCTTCTATTGCGATGGAGTTGTATTAGCATGAGCTCCCTGAGATCGGAAAGAAGCCTCTATGCGCATTGCGCAAGATTGGGGGTTGGAGGGGGAGAGGGTAATCGGCTTACCTTCCATGGCTGCGGATTACGTTGAACCGTCAACAAAGATGTGCAATATGTGCAAAGGTACGAAAAAGAGCACACTTCCTCGATAAGAGCAAGTGAAGAATATACGGAAGATCACGAAAAGGAATTCGTGGTCGATGGGAGGAGTTCTTGATGTAATGGAGATAGGCAAGAGGAAGGGAGGAAGTCGTCGGCGACGTGACGATGTTGTAGTAGTGCTGTAGTGTGGGCTAGGCGAGAAGGGCAGTTGCCGCTTTACTGGCTGGAGTTGGCTGTTGATCCTACACCTACTTTAGAGCGCAAGTACTCTTTTTTGGGAAGGCTGGGAGAAGGGGGGGTAAGTAACATCAGATGCCAACGAAAAATACAAAATGAACAGGGGAATTGATGCCACAATGAAAAATATTCATTCCATTTTCGTGCATATCTACGTTTTTATATTCTTGTACCACCATATTATTCTTCATTAGGCTCCCAACTTAAGGAATTCTGCAGTAGGCAGCATCATTAACAGTATACATTTGCCACGAACGCGCGTACCCCCGACTGGAGAGTACTATTACTGTACTGAACTGTACCGCCGTTCAGCCCCAACGGCTGCGCCCATATGGCCATTGGGGGGCAACGTCATGTCTGGCAACTGGATAGTAGTGCCCCTCTTCATATATGCTTTTGAAGGCTACAGAATATGAGGGTTTGGGATCTGGCAGACGACCCCTTTAATGCCTCCTTAATAGCCATTTATGGTGAGCCTGGACGAGGCAACCATTTAATACAGTGCAGTAGTATTTCTCAATGCAGGGGGGAGTGGGGAGAAGGGGGGAGGAAGAGGACAAATGTACCTTTTCGCTGAATGGAGGGGGACGAAGTACTTCGTTTCCCAGCCATCGGCGAACTGCCACCACGTTTCTGGAGAAATGGCACGCTGTTCTTACGGGCTACACGGACCCTCCAACACTTAATTTAGATAAGGGAGGGGCAGCCATTAGTGGGGTAAGGTCCAAAAAGTAACCGGTCCGGCGCAATATCGAGATGAAAGCGCGAAGCCATATAACGATCCGTTCATATGCCAGAAGCTATGGGATTTATGGAATTGTCAATGCTGAATATATTGTAAGGTAGAGTAGCATTGACTCTATATTGAATTTTGAAGGCGCATCATCGTTTTTGGATTCAACTGTTTCTGTGGGCTGCACCCCCATGCATCACCCAATAACGGATCATAATCGATCCAGGTATGTTTATGCCTCAGGCATCAGGCATAAACATATCGTATACGTACAGAATGTCTCGGAACCTTCAAGAAGGACCGAGATATATGGCCTCAATCACTATGTAAGAGCAGATTTCACGTAGAATTAAAAATAATAACAATTCATTATACCCTTCATTATACCCCTTGCCGAGAATATATTTCTTGCATTTTACATCAAACCTCAAATTACCCCGAGAAGCATTGCTTGGACGACGCTGCTGTGCAACATCTCGTGCACCCTTATCGCTTCTTATCAGTTCCTGGATTTTTCTCAAAGCCACCAAGCCTCGTCCCGCGAATTTCAAAAGATTAATTCGCAGCCTCACCTCACAAATAAAAAACCACTCTACAACCCCCCCCCTCTACAAACTCCCACCATGGATCCCCAACTCAACAAGATCCTCAAATGGAGCGTCGAAAACTCCGCCACCCCCGCTGAGGGCGCCGACCCCAACGCCG